>JAVQJG010166667.1:0-38318 GCA_036024015.1 Craterocephalus amniculus
AAGGCACGCATAAGCTATTGAATTGTATGCCCACTGAACTACCCTTAAATAGATAAAGGTAACTTTCCCTATGACATAAATGTTATTTTTCACTACTGTGGAAATTAAAAGTCCTCACAGATGTCTACAGAAAGCAAACTCACTGGTTGTCAAATAAACAGCAGCCTCTGCTTTGCATGGTGTTTATGACAGGAGTACCTTTAGAATACTACCGGATAAAGGAAAGTAAGTCTTCCACATTCCACGCCGTGCGTCAACGTCAGATGCATTACCAGAGCATGTATAAAACAAATCAAAACACACACATGGTTCCTGAACTCTCTTCAGGGATTGCTGCACAGTGGCCCAATCTGCAGCTTCGGTCAAACAAACATCAAAGGGACTGGAAGTTTAAACAACTTGATAGTGTGTGTACCACAGAGAGGAAACTTATGACTCTGTTAACCTGAACCATTCACGTCTGAGTCGCTGTTTTATTCGATTTGACTTGCACACTTTACTCGTTCCTGTTCCCACTGCTCCAGGATACTGACAGACATAACTGGGATTACTGAATGTGCAAGTCTGTGCTGCTCCTCTTGATGCATGTGTATGGTGTGGATGCATCGCTTGTAAATGATACATTTGAAAAGTGCGGCTAACAGAGCAGCAGGTACTTGTGTCACTATGGTGAGTCATCCGTTGGGGATCTGGGAGAGATGCTGGAATCTCTTCAAAGTCAGTTTGTTGATGCTTTTGTGAAATGAGCTGAGAGGATCTGGACCAAGCACATATGAGGAGGAGAGACTGGGTGGAACCGGTGCACAGCATCGCTCTGATTGGTAGGAGTTCTTCTACACAACAAGTCACACACACTCATGCAGTGTGGCAATCCATTTTTGCTAAGAAACAGGTGCTGTGTGCCTGTGAAAACTATAAGAAATCAATTGTTAGAACAATTGTGTTAATGTGTGGAGCGCATGAATGCGTGCCTTTGATGCTAAAAAGAAAAAGAAAAAGCAGAGTCAAAGACTTAAGACTTTATTATGCTTCATTTACTTCCAACCTTGAAAAACATGACATATTATGTCAACATGCAGCCACACTAAGAATAAAAAGCAAGCATGATTGAAGACAGACCTTAATATTTATGCTCATTTTATCTGCACCATCAGGAAATTTCTTTGCAGTTAGAAACAGAGTGGTGTGGAAACAGGAAGACAGCAATGGCAGCAGCAGTTCTGCAGATTATTAATGGCGTATACATGAATTTACAGCAGGATATTGTATACATATTTACACATCTGCTTTAAAATGTATCATGCAGTGTTTACTTTGCATCAGGACAAGATACAGACATCCTGGATGTTATGGCGAGCACCTGGGTGAGTGTGCAGCTGCACCGTGTGACACTCGCCATGAGTGCAACTGCGTGACTATGAAACCTGCAGAGCTATAATGAGGGAATCCATCAACAAAGGGCAAAGAGTCCACATTCAGGAAGAAGCAGGTGCAACTGTATACTTTGCAATTATAAAAAGAGAAAATCTGGAAACCCTCTGTCAAAAAAATGTAAAGAGAGCTATTACAGCAACTTAAAATGATTCTCCAGGTCAAATGTTTTCGGTGAATATCTCTAAAAAACTTTGAGTGGATGACTTGTTGACAAATGAACAGGCTGGGTGATGAATAGAAAATCCTCAGGCGAAACTAAATTGTTTCCTTACTGTTGCACCGCATATTTCCTGGCAGGTTTTTTTTCTAAGTATCCCAAGAGGAAAGATGAATGAGCAGAATGACAGGGGTCTCCCTGTTTGCCTAACTTGGATTCCCCACGTCCGTGCCTCCTTCTCGCCATAGTCAGCCAGTCAAGGCTCATAAAATGTGCCCTAAACACGCTCTGTGTGTTTCCTAACAGCTGGGCATGTCCCACTGAACCAAAGCACTATGGATGGCTGCTAATAACCCACCCTAATAATCTCCACATTACCTAATGTCTTTCTCCATTCAGTGCCATTAAATACCCACTCATTATAATGCCGACAGTTAACGCTGTTGTGGCCGTAGTCCCAGTGGTGAGGGGCTAATGCCAGATGACGCCTGGTTGAGTCTGCAGTGGTGCAGCAGGCTGGTTCGTACCCTTAGGTGCAGCTACTCGATGATTACTCTGGATCGCATTGAAAGCCAGAACAGAGCACCTTCTGTGGGGCGTGCGTCGTCATGGTGGGACTAGAAAGATAGCAAAATACACAAGGTGGATACTGTACAAGAAGCAAATACACACACACAGCCTTGATAGTTTGTAGTGTACTCCTACTTTACAGTGAACACAGAGAGAGCCTGCAGACAGGACCAACAACACAAGTAGCTCCATGTTACATTCACATTTAATGGCTTTTTATTAAAATCATATTTCCTGAAACTGGAAATTGTGGGTTTGACTTCACCGCCGCTAAAAACCTCCTTAAACTGTTACAACACAATTGTTTAATTCCATATCACATCTGTTTTACGAGACTGCATAAAGTTTGAAAATCCACGTCTTGATTACGCTGGTCTGTATGTGGGGCCTAATTGGAGGCTGGGGGAGCTCCTTTGGAGGATGGTAAGATAAACACGCAGGGGACTCCGGCAGCTTTACTGGAAGCCATTAAGGAAACTAGACATTTCCGACCACAAGGAACAAGAAAAATGAGTGAAAATTAGGAGACTGGAGGGAAAAAAATGAAACTCATCAGGGCTGAACTCAGACATAAAAGACGAGAAATGTTTGTGAGTGTCGCGTGGCAAATTACAAATTGGCCTGGTGACAGGAAGGTAGTGTCACAAATGATTTATAAATACATCATTTACATCATCTTCAGAAATGGATGTGAGTTAATAAATATTGGATAGTTATGTTAAATCTTCAGGATCACAAATAGAAAATGTACTTAGCATAGAGACATCATAACGTATAGCAGAATCTTCTTTCATTTTTCTGCTCATGTAAAAAATAAGTTGATGCTGTTGCCAATTTCTGACAATTCTCCATATGTGCTTTTTAAACCAACCGAACGTCTCAGTTTGTAAACTTTTTGAATATTTAGTATTGGACCGTTTCAGCTCTGCAACATATTTTAATGGGGTTTAAGGTTAAGATTGAAATAGACCATTGGATGGTTGTTTATGGTCATTGTCCTACTAAAAGTCCCAACATCTTCAACAATGAGTCACCAAAAAGTTCATGGAGTAGTATCCTTGAAAAAAATTGAGTGTAAAAATAAAAGTGTTGCAAATAGGAATGTACCACCAGATTGCTCCACATCAGCCTCTACAGTGAGCATCGGTTGTCTCAGACTATAGCGTTAAACCGTTAATGAAGGTTTTCCACATCGTGGAAGTTCACTAACAGTTTAATGACGGTGTGAAATGTCTTGATATCATTAGAAACTGTTGAAACAGGAACCCTAGATCTTTGATAATCACCTTGTTACCCTGCCTTGTTTCCTGTATGGTGTCTCATTTTTCTTCTACTAGTATAATATAAAACAAAAGGTTGCAAAAAACTACACTAAACCTATACTTTGCTCACTTTATAAAAGTCATTTTTTCTTTAGGTACCTTGATTGATCAAAATTCATGACAGAAAATTAGTTTATTTGCATTTTTTTTCAGCTGATTTTTTAACCCATGTAATTATCATTCAGGGGTGGCAATAAATCCGTATCTAAGCTACCACTGTCTAGTCAGCTCTGTAATCCATGTCAGCATCAGTAACTCATCAGGTTTTCATTTTAAGCTATGACATCAACTCGCCCACCCTCCACCCACCTGCCCCCTCCCATGGCAATGTCTGCCCGAATCTTCAAAAGCTCTGTGTTTCTTTGTGAGGGGTCCTGCTGCAACTACTGAGTGAGGAAAACACACCCTTTCTGTGTGCAGAGGAAGCCCAGATAATAGTTTAAATAAGAAACCCGCACTATACTTTCAACCCCTGCTGGAGAAACTGATGGAAAATATCGTAGCGTTACACGAAGCGTGAGGTTGAGGATAGTTAGCGCAGCACACTTGAACGACGGAGAAATCTGTAACGGCACCTGGAAGTAATTGTGTTGCCTCCTTGGAATATTTATGCATTGGTGAATTATTCTAAGCATGTTCCCAGTGTTTATTTCTACAATGATGTCTGGCTGCACGGCAGAACAACCATGCAGCCGGTCTGACCACTCTGAAATTTGAGAAATTTAGTGGCAACTGCTGCGTGTGAAATGTGCATTTATTGACAGGCGAACTGTTTCCGTCATTAAGGTAAAGTTGACCCCTCCACCCCCGCAGCTCCATATTTAAACACTGTTAAAGCCTAATAAAAATTATTCATATATTGGTATCTGTCATCTCACTGCGTGATGTTATAGAGGAGCCAAGTAGAGAGGAAATTGCCTTTGTTTGTGGTATTCATTCCCATCATAGCGCATAAGCTTCAGCTTCCCACGGGTGTCTTTGTTGTGATGTCTTGTGGTACCAACGAAAACAGACACAGTCTTCATAAGAACCAGTGGCCTGGTGGATTTGTTTAGTCCTGACAGGCAAGACACAAGGAGAGCATTTTGTTTGTTTTTTTCTTAATTTGGATTAATGGTTGTTTCCTCTGTGCAGATATGCAGGGGTTACACATTTCAAAGAAGAACTTGGTTCTATTGTATGACCATCATCTCTACCACTTTTTGTAGGCTTATAAATTTGATTGTTTGAGTGCGTGAAAGTTCGATCAGTTGTTCTAAGGACTAATGGATGGATTGTATTAACATTAAAACAATCCATTCGTGAAGTGCAGGTACTAATGAGGCAAGAGAAGTAAACATGGCTTTACTCACCTTAGACCAGTAACATCTGTGTTTAGGCTCGTATGCAGTTTTAAACAAAATATTGAAGAACTCTGTAAATTTGGCCCAGACATTTCTCTCTCTCTCAGATTATATTGCAGTAATTTTGCTCATTCGTATCAGGTCTGTACCAATGGCATTTCTATCAATTTACGAAGGACATGAACAGTCTGAGCTTCAAACACTCCGCATTCAAAGATTGCATCCGGAGGGTATGAGTGACTGCTGTATAAACACTCTATGGGCATGATAAGAAGCCCCAGTATTAGCATGCAGCATACCAAAGTGACAAGAAAAAATAAGGTTGAAACCTCTACCAGGTATTGTAACACACACAAGGAACAATTTGAACCACAAAAAAAATCACAAAAGATTCATGAAGTGTGTCTTACCTTTTCTGTTTTATAGTCAAAACGTATATTCCTGCTGAATATAATAGAATGATCAACATTTTTAACATTACGTTATAACTGGAAATGGCAAACAAAGGCCTAGAAGAAAAATGTTTTAAGACATGTTTCTACAGTAGGCTTTGGGTTCACTTCTTTCTGGACGATCAGGGTGTTTCAGGGTGAATCTGTGAACTAGCCTTCGTTTCTCCTCACTGTTTATTTATTCATGTACTATCTATCTATCTATCTATCTATCTATCTATCTATCTATCTATCTATCTATCTATCTATCTGTGTCAATCATCAAAATAAATGCTGTTAAAAAATCTAATATATATTTCTAATGATATGGGAAATAAAATTTATTGAACAGTAAGAGAGAAGTGTGTGTGTGCATATCTGGGGCTGAGGTGGGTACGAACCATATGTTGTCGGGTGAGGAGGGTGCCCGAAGCATGGGGTAAACGTGGGTGAAGAGAGCACTAGGAGACAACTGTCGGCCGCCTTGAATATGAGACAGAAGGTGAGAAAATGGAAGGAGGGCAATGGAGCCTGAGATGCGTATGAGAGAAAAGTGAGAGGAAGACGGAAGTCGGGAGTCAGGCGAGAAGACGTGACATGGACATGAAGATCCATTGCAGGCCGACACCAGCTCTAACACTACTGACAGATGGAGCGACTCAGTGAAAGGAAGATTGAAGCATCTGTATGACACAAGCATTGGAAGATGTGATACAAGCTTCATAGAATCCATTTTGATTCCAACATTCAAGTCCGTCCCTAGTGATGGGGTGTTTGTGTGGGTCAGAGGTGGGTTGTGTTGGACTACAGTGGCAGATTTATGGGCTCCACTAACCTTGAAGGCTCGAGGTCACATGCTGAATTTATTACTCGCCTTGAGCATCACACACATTGAAAACAGTGGAACACACACAGTACCAGCACGCTGATGCAGGGTCATGCGTGTTGGTGTCCAAGTGATAGATAAAGTCGAGAACGAGGCTTGTCTGACATGTATGAATGTGTGTGTTTATACAAGTGCATGTTTCCCATTTGGCTTTTGAGTGATTCTTATAAAGACTGATTAAGATGGAGGACATTGATCAGTAAAGAAACAATCTGTGTGTAGAGAGATAAAAGAACACAGCAGGATCGTGTTGCTGTGTATCATTAATATCAGGGGCAGCACAGAATCTGAACCAGCCAGACTGAGATGGATGAGAGGATAAGAACCGAGGAAAATAAAGAGGCGAAGGTTTTCTCTGGGTCACAGAGTTGCCTTTTTTCCTAATATTCATTTATTATCTGCCTCACCCCTTCTGTCGTGACCTAAAGAGCGCTTAATCTCCTGTCAGTAGCTCGATTATGAATTCTAAACCCAGAGTGTTTCACTATTTATTTGGCTATAAATTCATTATGCACGTTTCTGATACTTTTTTCCTCATATTCCCCTTTCTAAGTTTTGGTTAATGCAGATGTTATTTTTTCTGATTAGATCAAGTCTTGGAATTGAATTAAAACATCTATGAACCAGTAATGCTGCTGAATAAATGCTTTAAAAAAGAAAACTTTTGGATAATAAGTTGCTCCTGCTAAAATTTTATTTTCATTTTTTAAAACCAGAAAACTAAGTAATATTATGAGCCAGTTTTCACATAAACTTGCATCAGTGATGGAGCATTCTTATATTTTTATACAATTTTGCACTTTTCTCCAATATATGAACTAATAAAGAAAAAATCAAAGGAAAAGGTTAAGAAACAAAGGTTTGGCCAACCTGAAAAGGTCCAATCAACTAATTTAGTTCTTTCTTTTGGATTTGTGTCCACTCCTCCAGCGAAATGCTTCTTGTGTGAGATTCTTGGGCCATCAGCCAAGCTCTGGTCCTTTGAGGTCTCTCCACTGGGTTTCCACTGATGTTTAGGTTGGAAGACAGTCAGGGCTTTGGCAAAACTTTCGGCTTGCTCCTCTTTGGTAGTGTGTGTTTTGTTTTTTTAAAGGTATGTTTGCCATTAGTTTCCTGATGTAAGACTAATTTTCTCTTCAATTTCATCATCTTTATAGACAGTCTGATCCAAATTTGCTTCAGTTATGTGCATTGTGTAAGGGCTTCAAGAAAGGCCCAAAGCGTGATTGATCCTCTCCTGTACTTGGAGAGATTATCTAAAGATAATAAATGATAAAATTGTGTACACTTTTCATTTCCAATGTACACTGCCTGACCAAAAGAAAAAAGAAAAACTTGCCATCTGGATTTAACTATGCAAACAGGTATAGGCCTGCAATTGAATAAAGTATCTTTCAGCTGGCGACAAGTTATTTAACCCCAACTGATGCAATGAGGAGCTTCTCATTTCTTAAACAAGCATGTAGAAAGACCCATCCTGTGGTAGTGGAATAGATGTTAGTCTGTGTAAGAAGGTTCAAATCATTGGCATGCATCAGGCAGAGAAAACATCCAATGAGATGCAGAAAATTGGGCCTGAACAGCTGTGTAGCCATAAGAAACCACTAATCAGTGAGGCTAACTGGAAAAAAAGGCTTCAATTTGCTGGGAAGCATAAAACAATGGAAGACGGTCATGTGGTCTGATGAGTCCAGATTGACCCTGTTCCAGAGTGATGGGGTGATCAGGGTAAGAAGAGAGGCAGATGAAGTGATGCAGCCATCCCACCTAGTGCCAACTGTGGGAGCAGGCTATGATCTGGTGTTGCTGCAGCTGGTCAGGTCAAGGTTCAGCAACATTATGAGTCCAAAGAATCAGCTGACTACCTGAATATACTGAATGAGCTGGTTATTTCATCAATGGATTTTTTCTTCCCTTCCAAGATGACAATATCAGGATTCACCGGGTTCAAAATGTAAAAGTATGGTTCTGGGAGCATGACACAACATAGATTGTTTACAAGAGTTCAGACTTGAACCCCTCTGAGAATCTTTGGGGTGAGCTGGAGGCTTTGTGCAGTGATCAATGTCTCAGCAAAAGCTTGCTGTAATCAAAGCTAAAAGCAATGAAATATTTGTGTGACCTTTATTTTGGTTGAAACTTTATGGAGGCCAGGCAGTGTGTATATTGCAGTCTAAAACTTGTTACACTGCACCGTCAGTCTTCAAACATCTGAGGTAGAACCTTTTCTGGCAGAACCAGAAATGGCTTTCTTCTTTTGACTCTTCTATGTAGGACATATTCAGATGTGCAGCAGTCAGAAAATATTTTTTTAACCTTAACTATGCTGTTTTTTAACTAACCTTAACCATCCACCAGTGAAACATAATTAGAAAAGTAGCATAATTAATAGGGCAAGCAGAAAAGAGAAAACTACTTTCTGAAAACAATCTTTTCTTAACCTCCTCCTGCCATCAGAGTGGTCGGCAGCTTTTCAGAGGAACTCATGGCTCTTTATTGTTGAGGCAAACTTTGAGGACTCTTCATGTGAAACGATCTTCACCATTTAAGGCCATTTTGGCTTCGCTGCTGAGAGGTGTACGCACACAAGGCCTCCATTGTTGAAAAACTGATACTTTTACTACAAACCTCCTGTGGCCAATTTATGAGGCAAGTTTAATTCCGTGTATGAAAATATGAAACATTTTAAAAGTGCTACCACTTGGAGAGGACGACAGGGGCCCTAAATCACTTTCAAAATGACCACAAAATGTATTTCTTGTAGTAATGTATCAATTTACCCACAACACCCCTTGATCCAGGACTTAGCTTCAGTCCAAGAACCTGTCTTCTGGTCAGGGGGGTGTTACCACCACAAGCACTTTCTTCCACTTGACCTGGCAGGAAAGTGCTGAAACCTGAAACATGTTCTTAAGGCTTCCCTGGTAAAACAAACAATAATCGTTTGTGTTTCAGTGTGGAGCTGGGTGCTGTCGTTGGTTCTGTGACTGGTGTTCTCTGATTTCCAAATGAGAGCTGTCATCATTAAACGACTTCTTTCTGTTTTCCACTCATGTTCGCATGCTGGTTGGACGTTCAGCCGGCACCAGCAGCTTGGCAGCATCTCGGTTCAGCAGCAGCCTTGGTGCAGGGATTAAATCCCATTACATTAAATAGTAAACATGTGTTTGGAGGGAATTAGGTTGACATTACTGAGTTTGATGAGCAAGCGCTGAGTGAAATGAGCTGATGACTCGTGCATCGCTCCGTCCATCGGTCTCTGCAGCTGTGGCCTCCTATCTTCTGTGCTCCATCTCACCTCCGATGCAAGGTCACTTTGTTATGACCACTCATACAGCCGTGTGATTGGTCAGCAGCAGTGAATGGCGCATACCGCAGTCATCGTGCACTCCCAGCTCTGTTTAACTTTCACTAGTGCTCTTGAAGGCTATCAGACATCTCAGCTGTGTCAGCCATCTCGCCATGGTCGCAGCTGTTGGGTACACATGAATCAACATTGCGTGACACGCACATCCCCTGCACAAACACACTTAATTACACAACTAATGCTTGTGATGCTCACCCAGACATCAATGCAAATACCTTGATGGATAATTTCTTGAAGATGACATTATGCATTGCAGGCATCTGCATGTAAACACAAAACAGGCAGACACATCAGACTGATCCCAGTCTGTCACCAACCATGTTCAAGGCTCGTCAGCCATCTCAGCCATGCTGTCACCCCAGGAACCTGAGCAGCTGATTGGGCCAAACAAGGAGGCCACGAATTGGATTAAGTGACGCACGAACCCCTCCCATAAAGTTCACACTGGGGCAAGTATGCACCTGCCATGAGGGGCAGCTTGACAACACACTGCAACACAAGCCACACGCAAGGCAAAGAGCACACTGTCCTAGTGGTTAATTTTACACCAGTAACATTACAGCATTTAGAGACACAGTGTCATGGCCTCAGGCATGGGAGGCGATAGACGCTTTAAACACGTATTTGTTTAGGTCATAGAAAGAAACAGCTGATCATCTTTAAAAGAAGCAGCTTGTAACCCCTCATTTTGGTACTCATGAGTTTATGAGTGATTGCAGGAATCCATCATGTCCCAGCAGCTGCTGTGATAGAGCAAGCTGTCATATTCCCACTGTCGCAGATCAAGTAGACTTTCAGATTGTCATGAATTCCTTCTCTAAATTTCACTTTCATAGCATGTTGATCACACTAAAATATTTTGTCTTCTTAAAAAATACTTGCATCATAAGGTTTATAATAAAAAATAAAAAAAGAGCCTAATGGAACATTATTCCATTGTATTTCCATTCTGTCAAACTTTTCATTCATTTTTGTCCTGGTTTCATTTTCAGATATTTGCTGTTTAAGTTCTCTTATAAATCTTTTACCTTATATCCATTTGTTCCTTCAACCAGAGGAACACACGTTACTGTTATACATTTCTTATGTTGTCCATTTGTGCTTCACAATGTCAGTGAGGGGGCAAAAGTCAGACTAACTGCCACCAGGCCAGAGTGAGCTGAGGACTGACAGATAATACACAGTTGGGGACAGGTATGGGAAAGTTAACAGTTAAAGAAAAGAAAAAAAGAAAAGAAAAGAAAGAAGTATAAGATGAAGAGGGAGAAATGGAGAAAAATCTTTACCCATCAGATATGGACCAAATTTTCCATCACAAATCTCATTTATCGGCCATCTTAAAATCTAATATTCCAGAAAGTTGATAGCCCTAAACTCCTTTATGAATCTCTTTTTCTCACCTATTGCGGTTCCAACCAGGCCCCCTCTGGCTTCTTCTGCATGTCTGCTTATTTATTCTTCCCTAGCCACGTCACAGCCATGTAATCAACCAGCTGAACTGGTGTTGCACATGATCTGCACAGTGTGTGACTCGCAGCTTTAAGACGTCATGCCATCACCTTGGTTTCCACCAAGGCTGTAATTGCCCTGTTTCACGTGTCAGAAAAGAGGAGAAACAAACCAGAACAAGAAGCTATCTCAAGGTAAAGGCCAAGGGCATGAGAGGTGAGACACCTGCGAGGAAGATAGGCGCCTGAAATAATGGGGCAAATGTGAATTGGACTGCAGTCGGCAGAAATTGCATGAAAAAATTAAGCTGGAATTCGGTTTGAAGAAAAGCTGAGGCAGAGAGGAAGATGGGACTCTTTCCAGAGGAGCTATCGGGGTTAAAGCAGGAGTCAAGCTTTCTTTTGAACATTCACACCCCGTTTCCTCCAGCATGGTCCACACATTGTCTCATTTTACAGCCACACACACACAAATACTGCAGTTTAAGTCACGGCGATTACTGCACTTTTCCCTTTATGCCTTTTACAGTCGAAGGCCCACCCTCGCTCTCACCATGCCCAGCTCTCCGCATTAGCTCTAACATGTTCCAGAACATCAAACTAAAACCACATTTTATGAATTAATAAAGCATACAAAGATAAAAGAGCATTTCATCCTGTTACAGACCACCATTCCTTCTTCATGGTCTGGCCCTGAACGAAACTAACACTTCAGAATATCCTTGTCAAATTACCACTCTGCACATCAGGGCTGCTGAAGCTGATCACATTTAACAGCCTAGAACTTTTATCTTGTGTTAGCTTGAAAGACTGCATCCATGTCTGGTGATTTTTAATGATCAGGGCACAATCTCTGTGTTCGGGCCAATAGTCCTTCAGGTCATCCATCTGTTGTTATAATCCTTTCCTTACACATGTATCAGTGTGTAAAAGCACTAATGTTTACTCACCCTAAGGACTGGATTTCTCACCTCTTAACTTCTTGGAAGTTCTGTGATTGGCCCCATTCTGATCCGATCTGCAAACATAACCCTTATTCTCACCTCCACATGGCACCGGCAACTGCTGCCTCCTGTCGTCAGCCACGGTAGCCATTCGTCACGGTGCTCGCTGCTTTCCACATCAGAGTGCATGATCAGTCACAGTGGGTTTATCAAAAACGACAGCCTCTTAAGTCACACACTGTCTGTTTCTGAACTTAACCTGTAAACTATGGTGGAGTGTGTAAAGATGTCCGGATTTCTCCTTTGCATGGCTTTAAATTCTCTTAAGTACTCAAAGTCCTACATTTGTGGTTGCACAAGCTCCACAGTCGTTTGTCTGAATGGACCTAAGCTCCTCCCAGCATGCCCACAATCAACAAACAGAAACAGTTTAATTTAGTGTATTTACAGGTTTTTCATGAACCCTACACAAATACAATAATCTCATTAGGGAAAGATGGATTTGACCACATTTGGCATCAACACCACTCAAACACATACTTCTTCCTCCTTCAATTTCTGAACTATCCCATCAGCATGTAAACAAAGGAAAACAGATTACGCAATTACAGTTAAGTGTGAATCAGTAAGACGTGTATAATTTGCTTGTAATAAAGAGAGGTATGTTTAACTCGGGTGAACCTTCCCAGCATTCCCATACAAGGCCGATTCTATTTTCTTCTCTCCTAAAATGGCAACGGACTCACAAAAAGGATGTCTCTTTCTGTCAACATGCAATCAGGAGTTTAAACATTTACTTTCCTTTCATCAATTCTTGAAACAAATCTTGCCCCTGTTGTGTTCAGAATACCTCATTACTTCTTAATTTTATGAATTACAACAGCCTCTACTCAAAGAACATATGCCGATTTCCAGCATTTCAGATTGTTATACTTGCTATCACAAGGTTGCACACTGCCAAACAACTAGCTAATAATTTGGAAAATCTCCAAGTTCATTATTTGTGCCCATCTCTGCTGGAGTTTAACAAAATGCTCTGCCATTTGATACCAGGCTGAGAAAACAGACAAATTAATAAATACTACACAACAACCTTAACTTGTATGACTTTATATTAAAATTTGATACACCTATCAGTAATGTCACTTTTTTTTCCTTTGAGGACTTCTCTACCAAATGTTTTAAACTGGCAAGTAAAGCTAAGAGTCAAAGATTAATTAAAACCAGGAAGTATGTAAACCTCACAGCGGTGCTATAAAATTTCCAAGCAATCAATCAGTTTGTCACCTGTGAAGAAGCATAAATATGCAAGAGTGGAAAAGCTGGAGCTAGATTGTATTTGAACGCATGAATAACACTGTGGATTGGAGGGTAATTAATTTTATATGACTGATTGAGGTTATACTGATTAACTTGTACATGTTATCATTTTCATTGCAGCGAAAACCTGCCATCTGCAGGACTGCATGAGCTCCTATGTTCTTTATGATAATTTCATTATAATATAATTATTTTTGTTACGTATATTATACTTACCTTTCATGTCTAGGCTAACACTTATTGAAGTAATCAGCATTTGACCAAAAACTTGGTCAAATAATAATTTCTAGTGAATTCCTGCTTTCAGTCCTTAAGCTAACTCTTTTGCTTTTATGAACAGAACTTCTGGCGTGTAAAGATCAAGCCGTTTTCTTTGTTATGATCTCTTCTTATTTGCAGCCCGCTGCAGGTTCTGGCTGTGCTTTGCGAGGGCTCTCTCACTGTTTTGACTGCGTCTGTGTGTCTGTGTGAGCCAGACCCGTCCCTGCCTTCTCCTCTCATTAGGACTGACACAAGCTGAGTACAAACCACCTGCCAGACATTGTAACAGTGAATTCCCTACAAAACACCAGCGTCTTCCCTACCTCGCTACGCTCACTAATTCAAAGACATAGTCAAATTCTTTTCCATTCGTAACTCAAAACTTGTACAAACCCAAATAAATTACGGCCTGCTCAATAATGCAACAAACACTGAATGTATGCATGCATGCATTTCCATGTAAACACCCTGGTTTACAGCAATGCCGCTCAGCCTTGACCTGGTGTGTAAGGAAAGCTATAATTTGATCACACTCCCATGGGCATGAAATAGGCATCGATTCCTTCATGCAGACACTCTCTCAAGTAGTTTTTTGTGGATGCCGTCGCAGCTCTGAGTGCACTGCTCAGCTGTCACGCAACACTGGCTGCAGAAAGTAAAACAGGAAAGTGTTCCCGGCGTCTTGTTTCTCAGTCAAAGATGACCTTTGCAAGAAGACCAGAGTATTGCATCTCTCTCTGACCACATTTCAGCTGTGACCAAGGCAGAAAATAAATAGTCATCATGACAAGCGGACTCAGAAATTATGAAGATATTATCCTTTTTTTAGCCATCATAACGATAGTTAATGTTTTTTTTGTGTCGTTACTTAGTGTGTAACTCAGTAGTAAATTATGATTTTCAAAATCCAACCACAAAATATATTTCCTATACAGAGAGGTTTTATGGTAAATCCACAATTCGATCCATGACAACACAATTATATATCACGTGTTGTGATAAAAGTTGGTGTTTTTGTATGTTGCAATTGTCTTGTATGTTTTTATTGTGAATTATTGTTGTGTTGTCTTGTATTGTTTCTATTGTGCAGCAGTGCCCTTTTAACCAAGCCAAATTTCTCCCAAAAGGAAAAAAATAAAGAATTCTTAATCTTTTAATCTCTTAAAAAGGCTGCAATCACCACTCTGGTGCTAAGAGGCCTCTTAGAAATTATGATGAACCCACTTCCTGTTCAGCCTTCAACCCACTGGCTTAAACTGACAGTAATGTCCAATCAGAGGCAGTCAAAGATCACAAGGGACAAAAAAGCCATGATAAGAACAAAAATAATGGTCCTTTAAAGCTGGAATGAAGCCAAAATGTTTTTAATGCACAGTGATGCCAAAAATGAGATGATGTTCTGTGATAATAGTTACTGTAAATAGTCTGTTGTTATGCTATACAGTATTTTTCTCCTAAAAAGCTAAGATTGGAGAGAATGATTGGTCACCTTTAATCTACATGTCATCTGACAAAATATTTTCTGTAATAATTTTACTTTTGGGGGGTGTGGCCTTTAGGCTACTTTATCTATTGATATTTTCTTTTTACATAATTTTAGTCTAATAATATGACAGCTGAGGCTATTCTGAAAAAATAAAGTCAGTATGTTGACTGTGAATAAAAGGGCAGATGTTCCACGTGCATTTTTATTTAAATATAATAACAAATAGCATAAAACCACTTGAAGTTTTAAGGGTTAAAGCACTTGTCAAACATTAGATTAGGATTGTGGAACACAATGTGTAACACAGTCATACATGCATTTACTTTATTAAAAGGGAAAATGTTCAAGCATAAAATTAAACATTAATCCCTTTAAAGGACAACTCACACAGCTACTTTATTCATTCCCCCTCTGAAACTCATAAAGTCTGAGAATTCTTAGTTTCCCTGTTTAATTTAGGTTATCTGATTGTTTCAATGATGACACTAAACAAAACCATCATCTGAGTCACTGAACCCGGTCTGACCCAGAAAAGATCCAGGGCAGCTGGAGAACAGATCGCTGGCATCTGAATCACATCCGCTGCCTCTTTTCCTTTCCGTCGCTGTTTACTTCCACAGCGCGTGTCTCCCATCGTACTGGGAGAAAAGGTTGGGAAGGGCAAAGGACGGCAGAGCAGGAGACGGCGAGGAGGAAGTAGTTTTGTTTCAAAAGGCTTAACAGCTGTCAGCAGGGGGGAGGGATGACTGGATGAATGCACAGAGGGGAATCCTCACCATCTTGTATCTCTTTTATCAGTAAACAACTTCATTGGGAGCAAATGACTTGATTTGTTTTTATGAGCACATTAATTCTTTCTCTGACAAATCGGAAAACAACACTCATAGCTGTTTAAACAAAAGCTGCCTGTATATTATAAATAATCATTCTGTCTGTCAGTGTATCTGCAAACATGAAATACTATACAGCTTTTAGTGAAAACCAGGCTTGATGTGACTTTATATCTTTCTCACCAGGAGGCAAACGGATTAGATGTGTGAACATCTGCAGGGAGACGCCGCTTTCAAGTTTTTGTGATTGTAATTAGAGGAGATTCGGCGGAAATATGCTTCTGGGATTTGGAAACAAAATACAGTTTTTAAATGACTTCCTATCCATCCAAATTAGATTTTCCTCTCTTTCAAGAGTTTTGGGCAACAATGTGAGAGAGTGAAGGTGTGTGAGTGTGCAGTTTTGAATCTGAGTTGATAGACGGATGGATGTAAGTCCTGCAGTTATGTGTTCACGGTATCACGTTTGCCTGTTTTCAGCTGGCTTTTTATTGCTCCCAGTTGTTGGGTTAAAACAAAATAGGACTTAAAAGAATGAAAAAAGGTGGGAACGATGATCCACCAATCCTGGGCTTTGTTTCCTGGGCAGTCTTTGTTTGCAAGATGTGTCACAGTAGCTAAAATCAAGCTGAGCTATGACTACGGTGCAGATGGAGGGTGCTCTGGTTTTACTGGAGACACACAGGGAAATGGTTTACATTTCCACTGGTCGATTGCAGTGTTCGGCATGGAGCCTGAAAAAAACCTGAACACAGGATGTTTGTTTGTGTCTTTGTGTGAGAAAGCTGACAGTGCATGGCAGACTGTAGTGATCAGTGTAGATCAGCTTTCAGCGTTCACCTAAAGCATTTGTTTCTCTCTGGTTTTCTGCATTCTAACAAACATAAAAAGTCCAAGGGGGGTCGGATCGCTCTGCTTGTGGTCTTCCTGTCAAACCTCAAACTTCTTGGTTCTTTTGTCTTCTTTTTTTAAGCCCACATATAGATATATGTGGAGCTTGAGACGAAGTGCTTCAGGCAAATGTATAAACACTACAGTAAAGTTCAAATGGAGTTCATTATGTGTTCTCTGCAGCCGTCCTGTTTCCAAGGATGTCCAACATATGCCCAACTCATGGAGCCTGTGTTTAGCTTTGTGTGCTTCTCAGACTGACTGTACAGGGAAGATGAAGTTTTATTCAATGACAGGAATATTTAACTCATCGCAGGGATGAAGTACTTATTCTCTTTGTCCATCAGACTTGACAAGTGAAGCCAACACTAAAAGCACTGTAATCCATCAAAGCCATCTGATGCCAAAGCCCTTTTCGGACTTGCTCTGAAAAGCAGTAATAGTTCAGACTTTTACACCATTTGTTGTCTAACATTCCACTCTTTTACCATGCAGCTGTAGCAGACATTTGCTAGTGCTCATGTTAAAAGTGCAGAAATGCTGCTGTACTTCGTTTTGACTGGAAGAATAAATGTTCAGGACAAGTCGCCACACAAGCACGTCCTATCCTGTTTTCTACGATTGCCTTATGCGGAATATTCACCGATATCTGAACGTAGGCGGGACATAAAAAGACCCTGAGGAAGCGATATTTTTTAAAAGACAACTCAGGTAAAAGAGCGGATTACCTAACACCCTAACTCTAGACAACATGGACAACCAGGTTGCAAAGCCACCTTTACAAGAGATATAGACATTTTGAGTCACTCTCTCCACTCATGCCTATGGTACAGATGGCTTTCTTGCTCATTTAGCATCTGCTCATCTGCTTCACATTTAGCAAAACTTTGCCTTTAAAGTGCAAAATCTTCTTTTGATGATGAGAACACTGGACCTCTGGAGATAAATATGCATAAAGCATAAATTAAAAGTAATTTTTATTCTCTCTTGGCATGCCTGTATGACATCTTCTGACCCCTGTGAACCGCTAAAACACATGAACGGAGATCAAAAAACAGCATATCATGGTCGCGCGTCTGTGTATCAGTGTTTACTACTCTCCTCTAGCGCTGGAATCTGATCTACTACCACATGTACTGCCTTCCAGCCCTGCTGATTTTCCCATTAATTCCCGCAGCCCATCCAGTCCTACATCAGCTTGTCATCACCCACCTGCATCCTGCTTCAGTTCTGCCACTCAGGACCAATCATGCTCCCACATTTCAGTCGTCCTGACGCCTGCTCCTCCAGAAGTTGGCGACAAACTTGTTGACACGTGGACGGCTGCTTTTAGAGTCTCAAATAAAAGTGTGACCCGCAATGACCTGCATCAATACATATACCTGTATGAGGATGCGTAAAAATGGAGCATTAGGACTGTGATGACATTTATACTTGCTGAATTCCTTCCTCTTCAATGCAAAACGTTTCCTGTGTCTCATCCATCTTTTCTTGCTGAACTCCATCATTAAGTTAGTTGCTGGAGTGTCTCCCTCCCTCTTACATTTTCCCTACTACAGAGGCTTCATCTCCAGTAGTAAATGTATATGCTGCTGTTTATAGTTGTGGAAACAGAACGAAGGGAGGCTGTGCCCCACTTTGAGGTACAGAGACCATTAATATAAACATCATGGCTGGCAGAGCGCGTGTTCTAGCTGGTATCTGTGCCCGATGTTTGACTGCGTAAATTTGTTAAATGAGTAAAACTGTTGAGAAACAAATTTTCAATGAGTCAGTGTAGCAGGAACACAGCTGCTCTCATTTTCCTTTGTTACATTCTAAATTGTTTTTTTCCTCCCTGCCAACACACTTCTCTGGAAGCTATAAATGGCCCACTGAAGCAAAGAACATGAAAGGGCAGGTTTGGATCAGACCGAGGTTCAGTGGAACGTTTTAGTCTGGGCCAGCCTTCAGCTCCATGTGAATTTAACTCTTCTTCTGCCACTTCTTAAATCCCTCAGCTCCAAAGCTACTTATAGTTTATAGCCGTCACAAAGGAAGTAAAGGCGGATTGAAGAGGGAGAGGTAGACTCGAGGAGGAGGTACAGTAGAGAAGCAAATATAAGCTCTCTTTGAAATGGCGGGCAGAGTCAGGAAATGATTAGGCCGCTACAATAACGCCAATAATGACAATAGAGAAAACATGTCTGCAGCCACAAGTACTTAGCATCAGGAACTCAGTATGGTTCCCATTTCATTATAAAAGCAGGGCAGGCTGGCACTGAGAGAGAAAGACAGGATGCATTACCTAAAGCGAGGTTTCAGGCCTTTGAGAAGCTGATCATTTGTTAACATGCATTAAATGTTTGCAGTTTAAAGACAGACTGAAGTCCATATCCAGAAATAGAAGTGTTTGTAGTTGCATGTAGTTGTCCATTTATTTAGAGTTTTTTAACAGATAGTATATAACTACTGGACGCAAATATGATGCTATCACCCCCTCTGTAGCCCTCTAAAGACTTGAGTTAGTCTCTTCATTGTGGTCAGAGAAGATTTGGAAGAGAAGCATGATAGCAGCTGAGGTGCCCACACCTCACTCAAAATTCTACACAATATTAAGCCTCAATACAACCAAAACAGTTGTGACATAAACCCTCTACAGAAAATGAAGAGGGAAAATCCCTTCGTAGAGATCCATTTTGTAACAGATTATAAACACATTCACTTTTGCTATGAAGTCAGTTTGTGCCTAACTTCAGGCTAGCCTTTCTAGGTTCTACAGTTTTTGACTCATTTCCCAGTTTCCTTCATCAGCCCTGAAATATCCCACTTAGTTTCCTTTCAGTTTTTTTTTGTTGCTTTCATTTTTGTTTCTGTGGGGTACGTTTAGATAAAACTGATACTTTTAAGAAGCAAATTCACCAATTTGCTTTTAGTGTTTGACTTGTTTTGATGAAGCAACGGTCATTTATTAAATTTGAACACATGCGGCTTTGCCGTGTTGTAAAGTTTATGTTCTTTAGCCATATTGCAGTATGTCTGTCAAATCTGATGGAGTTGATGTGAAAACATTGCCCTTACATTTTATTTGTGAGACTTTCTTGTTATTTTTTATTATGGAAGAATAATTTGGCTTTTTTGTTCCTTTTACGGCTTGTTCCAGTGATTTATATTTATTTAAAATGTATATGAATAACCATAATTTTACTTTAAGGATTAATGAAGTACTTCTAGTTTTTCATATCAGTTCAGTTTTTATTCAGTTCACTGTATTATTTTTATTTTACAATGCATTTTCCAGATTTTGTTATTCTATTATTACTATAATTTTTTATATAAAGTTGTTTTGCATTAATATAGCTAGAGTGGGATAATAGTGAGTTTTTACTTGACTTTTCTGTTATCTACTCAAAGTTTTATTTACAGAAAGTAAATCTTCATATATTTCTAGAAATCCACAATATTTGGAAAATGTGGAAAATCTATTTTATTTTCGCAAAACTTTGAAACATAAGTGTTGCTGCTGTAACAACTCATTTGTGCAGAAGTGGACAATGTAACCGATTAGCTTTATCTTGTTTTCCCTGAGCTTTATCATCTCCTCATTTCCTCAGGTTAAGTTTCCCATCATCACATTGCTCTGCGGTTTTTTCATTTCTCAGTCCTGCATGTCCTCAGGAGCAGAGCACCTTTATGTCCCCCTGTGTTAACACAGAGATTATCATTAATCCAGCTGCTTATGGCGCACATGGTGTCAGAGAGCGATCCAGAGAAAATACAGTTACGCTAATGAATTACAGCAAGTCAATACTTTTGGTTTTAAATGTTCTGCGGCTTCCTGGACCAGCTCCTTTACAGTGGATGTTTCCTACATCTGGAGTTTTTGAGGGGTTTTTTGTAGTGTAACCCCACCACCCTGTGGTGTTCCGTCAGGCTATTAGTTTTACTGCCATGACTCACTATGACAATGTTTGCTGTGTAAATTAGAGACATGTCTTGAGGAAAATTCTTTTTGAGTTTATCTGTTTTTGTTTTGCTCCTACAGATCGATGTGACTAAATCTTGCTAAACGGAAATCTTGGTTCCTTTTTTCTTAGTTACTTGTGAAGCATTAATTCTGCAGAATTACCGGGCAGACAATGACTCAAGTAAGCGGAGGTGTAAATGAGTCATGGTATTCTCGCACCATGATGTCCAAGGTGGACGTTGGCTCACTGGCTACATCATTTCCTGCTCCATCTGCATCACTGCTGCCATACTTCACAACATTACCTGCACTTCAGTCATGGCAGAGCAAAAGAAAAGCAATCTGGCAATGCCCAAGCAGTAGCAGAGATCATGTTTGAAATGATCAGTCAGAGAAACGGAGGCTCAGTGTGGACCATGAGTTCATCCTGAAATACAATCACAGCTCATTTAAGTCTTACAGAACCCAGCTTGGTAATTTTTGTTTTTATTTTTAAGCGTCTGAATGTCTGCCTGTATCACTCCTGCACATTCGTACTTGACGCCAAGCAACACATGACCACCAGCACTGAAGCCGCGAGCAATGCTTCTCTCCCCTGCAGAGCTGATTTTGGATTTATCGTTCTGTCTGTGTTTTTCCACAGGGCCTCCAGGAAAACGTGGACGAATGGGACGAAGAGGGGAACCCGGTGAGTAAAAACTCATCACCTGTTTTCAAAGCTCGTTTCTCCGTCCCTCCTCTTTTACTAAGGACTATCTTTTTCTTCATCTCTCTTATTTACATTCCACCTCATTTTTTCCGGATGAGTGGAGGAGTTGGAGCTGAGGGCTGGTAAAGGTAGTGATCCGTGAATCAGGTTGTTGGATGATGGGCTGCAGTTGCCCCTTTTCCCTCCCCATTTCTACCTATCATACGCCGGCATAGTGCTAACTTCAACCATGTGGTTGCACTAACTTTGCCCAGATGTCAGTGGCTCTCGCTGAGCAGTAGCAGCTGCAGCATTACAGACCTAATGAAACTCTCCCTTGCCAGCATCCCTGCTCACCCTTATGGTGCCACTTCCATCCAAACCACAAAACACTCAGTGAGGAACCAAAACTAAGTAGGAACTCTCACCAAACAAAAGGTCCGCATGACAAATGGGGCAGATATCCTCTAAACTTGAGTCATCCTGATTTAAAATGTTTCTTTAATTTATTGTTGATTCCAATAAAACTTTGCTACGACAGTATTAGCTGATTTAATGAGCATGTTGACTAAGTAGAAAATTATCATTAAATTTTGTTTCTCTACTCTGCAAACAGACATTGGCCCATCTAGTAAAACACTTTGATTTGAAACTATTGGCTTGGCCTATTTGTGAGATAATATGTCCAAAATAGTCAGAACTATATGTTCACCAATAGGGGTGGGGAAAAAAATTTAAAAAAATCGATTATCAGGATTTTTTTGTTTCAAAATTTAAAATCAAAATCTTTTTTTTAAATAGAATATTTTTTTTCTCCAAATTAAATGAAAATTTTAAATTTACATTTAATTTTTATTATTATATTTTTATTTAGCTTTTTTACTTGTCTCTCAGGCATTATAGCAACAGATTGATGGTCTGGCTGCTTTGTTGTTTTTTCCTAATTGAAATTAAGGGAAGTAAAAATGTGCAATTTTTTTTTTTAATACTTTTATTTTTTCTCTCCACAAAAATTTGCAAAACAGAAGAAGCTTAGATTTAATCTTAATTTAATCTACAATCAAAAACATTGTAAAAGAATTGAATCAGGATGAAAACATATCATCCCAGCCCTACCATGCTATTTATGCCAACTGCATGTCATCATCTAATTAACCTTTACTTCAGAAGGCCTTTTTTCCTGCCACCTGTTTGAAATGACATACCCAAACTGAATTAAGTATATCTTTATACAAGGCCTGTATAAACTTGGTCACAAAAGGAAGCTGAAATATTACTACTGACGGGTCAGAATTAAAATATGTCACTGTGTCAGAGTTGATTCACCAAAAAAATGTAGACACTCCTCCCAGAAGAAAACCAAATTACTTCAGTGAAAGCCGGAGGACAACAGTACAATTCATATGGGAATCTGATGTATAACTGTGTTAAAATAGAGGCTGAAAAGTGAAACTGAGCAGGTTTTTAGATGTTTTGATAAAGGTATTACAGGTAAATATCACAGAAACACATTTTGATAATCAGCTCTTCTTTTGATGCCATGAAGTAAACGTCAGGATAGTATGGAGGAGGACTGAATACTTTATTGTAGACGTCTCTTCATCTTCTTAGAAACTACCAGAACCTTCATGATTTATTCTAAACAAAGTCTAGTTTTTTTCAGGTGGAATAAATCTGTTTGTGTTACACTGCCATGTTACTGCTTTGGGTTGGACTGCGTTTTGTATGAATGCTGTTGGAGTCTTTCATCATTTCTCCCAGTGATTTTTGTATGCTGCTTAGGATAGCTGATTTATAGCATGGGCAAAGACCTTCAGTACTGTTTTCATCTCATGGTGCCCCCTGGACAAGGGACTGTTATGTAGAAGAGGTTTTGAAATAATGTAGTTCGCTGCTAGAGATATGGCACATTTTTAAAAAGTTCAGTAGTGTTTTTCCATATATCCTTCTTCTGCTGCGTATCCAAGGTCTGGTCACAGCAACGGTGGCTGCATGGAAGCCCGGAGACTTTAATCACTCTGGCTACTTCTTCCAGCTCATCAGGGACGATACAAAAGTGTTCAGATCAGCCGAGAGAGACCTTCTGAGTGACCAAGCTTCTCATCCTTTAGATATTACTACTCAATCAAGGCTTAGAGTTCTTTCTGAGGGGACTATTTTGTGAACAAGCGAATACAAACTGCAGGATTACTTCAGCTCTGCACTATGATCCATTGCAATATGGAAGGATAGAAAATCATACAAGTTTACTGCTTGTTGCCAAACCATTACTTAATTAGCATAAATAGAGGAAATCCCACAGAAATCCCCCAATCCATCCATCGGGTTGTTTCCGAGGCCAACTAAATGACTGGTTTTCACTTATGTGCTTCGTCTTGTGAGATTATCACTGTAAGGATGCTCGCTGCTGAGGTTTCTGACACACCGGGCGCCTGTTGGCTCCTCGCTGCTTGTCTCAGGATGGTCGGGGTCTAAAAGCATGAAGAGGCTTCATTTATGTTTACTGCTGTATTATTTTTTTTGTTTCATCCTCACGTTTCGGCTGCAGTTTCAGTGGAGATGCCGTTGTGGCATCGTCTTGCCAGTGATTCCAGGACAGCTTTTAACGAGACCAGAAGGGTTTTCTCCCAGAGGACAAAAAACAATTTAAAAAGAAAACAAGTGAAAGCAGAGAACAGAAACATAAACTCAAATGAGAATAACAGGAAAGAGGGCAGACTTAGTGAAGCATCTTAAATCAGCTCTCACGCCGGCCTCCTGCTCCAAACTCTCCCTCATTCTTTCCTCTTTTTATTTTTTCACACGTTTTCCTTTTATCCTCTGTTTGCTTCCCTCCTTTTCTCTTGTTCTCTTCCCCTCTCATCAGCCTAAATATACACACATACACCTGTCTCAGCTTCAGTGCTTAAAGTTGCTCTCTCTGTGTGGCTCTCTGTTCAGAATGTGTTTGTTTACCCAACCGTCTGGCTCAGGAGGTCCTTGTCAAAGCGTCTAGACACTTCCTAACTTGATTGACATGGTCTTTGTGGCTTATAAACCCAAACCCTTCCTTCCTCTTATTCTCTTCATCCTCTCCCAGCTATTACATCTATTTTCATCCCGTTTTCTCAAATTCTTGTGTCAAAGTTGCTGACTGTGCTGATTTCATTTAATTGCATTTCCTACAAAGAGGTTTTGCTCAGATTTGCTTCTGCTAGTTTTGCAAATGTTGCATGGCTAAAAAAAACTTTACATACATTGAAACTGTATTAACAGACATGTAAATCAGCATCATGATCAGTTTAGGTTTATGTCAGATACACATAAACCAATAACTAATATGAAATCTCTCAATGGTACAGTAATATATTCACTTTGTAGGGGTTTATGTGGTTTATTAGTGCCCTCGGCCCTCAAACTTTGAAGAGAGCCTATTATATATATATATATAAATATGTTCCATTAAGACTGCTAAGAACAAGAGGAGTTCTTTGATCATTCCTGTTGTTTTTGGTTAGCCGAAGTATGAAAAACAGAACACACGTTTTGCTGCTGAGGCTCAACATCAGAGCATTTCAATCACATCTGAAATACTGCCCTGGAGGAATGTGAGAGACATCCTTTTTTTTGTACTTTAAAAGGACACAGTTTGCCAGCACACACCAACCTTTTCACTCCCTGTTTGTCTTCCATTTCATACACCCACATCTTCTTAAAAAACAAAGCCTTGACATGACTTCATATCCTAATTCAAAACACGTCTCACACAGAAGTCTGTTTATCATAACCGCCTTACCACAGAGAGCACAGGCAGCAGCTCTAATGAGCTTCTTCTGCACCATATTTAAGGGGTTAATTACAGTCATCATCTAACGAACCGCATTGCATGTATCGTTTTTTTTCTTGTCAGCTGTTGCTCTGAGGAATTGATTGCTGTACAAACCGGAGGTTGCTGCGAGTCACACGTGTTGTGCTTCAAATGTCTACGGAGATGGAAAGCATAGATTTTTCTAATCCCTCATTTCTCTTTTCTCTTACAGGGCCTCCCGTAAGTACACTTTCATCTCATCCAGGTAGTATTTGAATAAGCTTAGAGATTTTGACCTTAAACACGCACGCACATTTTGCATACACTCCCTCACTGGGAAGCGTGTGCCGCTCCACAAACTGCAGGTCAAACCAGAAATCATCTTTTCTCCCACAGCAGTAAAACATGAGCACAGACACAAACGAACTATCACAGACTCACTCACACATGTGCGTCTGCCGAGCACGGCAATAAACGGACCACCTACGGAAGTGTGTGCACACGGAGTGTATGTTGAGTTTACATTTGTGTGTGTGTCCTGGGGATTGGTTAGGAAGGGGTGACTTATAAGCAGCATGTTACTGACCTGTGGGACTGTAACTCCTGCTGACACTCACACACTCAACAGATAAAACACAAAGACTTGAGTAAAGACGCCACCTTGTTCAGGTTTGGGAAGAGGGGACCTTTTCGCATTTTATTTTACTTCCTATTTTAATTTTTATGGTCACATGTGGTGCAGATCAGATGCGCTGGGGTGATTATTGCTTTGAAACGGACAATAACTCTTTTTCCGGAAACTTCGGGACAGCATAGCATGTCCGGGTAACGTTGTGCAAATACTTGTAATGGTTTGATTGGAGAAAATGTCTCTGCATCTGGTTTGCACTAAGTGTCCATGAAAAATTGGTGAGTTTCATTCTCCTAAAGACATTTTGCAAACCTTCCATTCTGCCTCCTGTTAAGTTTATTAAAGGTGTGGCAACAATCAATCAGGGGGCAAAAAGATGACCAAAATATAACCCAATTCCACACGTGTTGGGACAATAGTACATGAAAAATGTATCTGATGTAAAAAGTGAGACATTTCTTCCATTAAAAATGTTTTGCTTATGTTAAATTTGGTGGCAGTGACATGTGCTGTATCTTTATCTACTGAATATGAAGCCTATACAAGCTATTTGCTTGTGCTTGAACTTGATCAGTCACTTCGAGAGTTTGGATCTGTTTACATTGTGTAACCACTTATAATGGATTTATTTTATTTCATGACTGAAGTATCTAAAGTAGAGCTTAATACCGTTCAAGAAAGTTGGGGCAACATATGCATAAAGCTGAAAAGGTAAGTGGTACTAAAACAGAACATCGAAGGAAAGATGTTGCAACTAATTAGATTAATTAACATCAGGGCAGTCAAATGAGTGGATCTAATAAGAGCACCTTAGAGAGGCAGAGTCTCTCAGGAGTAACACAATGGAAAAAGCTTCAGCAACCTGCAAATAACCACATGTACAAATTGTTGAACAATTTCAGAATTTTTATTTCCAAAATGTAAACTTGCAAAGGCTTGCGCTCATCACACATTATATACATTATAACAATCGAAAGAGTCAGGAAAAAGGATGCTCCTCGAGAAGCAAGCAACCTCAGTGAATATCAGTTTTGGAAGATTTTTAGATCTTAATACAGCAAAATGTGTTATGGAAACCACTGCAATGAAGAGGAAGCCATAAATGAATTGATGCAGAAATTCTTCTGTCTTCACTGGGTCAAAGCTCATTTAGAATGGACTTAGAGTGGAAAACAGTTTTTTAGTCAGATGAAAGTGATTTTGGAAATCATGGATGCTGCATCCTTTAAACGAAAGAGAAGAAGAACCCAGTGCTGAGTTCAAAAGCCTACATCTCTCATAGTATAGCAATACATTAGTACACTCTGAGACAGGACCATTAGTGAGGAAAGACAGGTTGTAGCGCACCACATGCCCCCATCCATATTGCATGGTTTTCAGGCCTTGCATTTTTAAAAGTAAATTGCTAAACCATATTGCATCTTGGCTGTTCAGTAGAAGAGTAATGCCCCGTTTCCACTGAGCGGTACTGTACGGGTCGGTAGGGTAGGGTACGCTATGCTGAGATTTTCCATCATTGAGGCGTCCCATAAACCCTGAACCAAACCGTAGTATTTTTGGGCCCCCGTCAGTTGTGGGTTCATGGGAAAATGGTACTGTACGACTTGGGCAGAGCTACTGGTGTCACGTAATATAATGAATTGATTTTTGGACAGAAACAAAAACAAAACTCCCAAAGCAGCGCAACACAAAGACCATGTTGGAAAGTAAACAGTAAAGAATGACTTCAAACATCAGCAGGGTCTGGTCGGCACTGGAGCTTCAAAGTTTACTCATACAATTGGTGATGAAGTCACGTAAAATGATGGTGCTGCGGTCCAACTTGCTGTTCTGAAAGGGCTGGACCATCCAGTACCGTACCGAACTGAAACGGGGCATATGGGTGCTGAACTGGTCCAACCCTTTCCCCAACCAAAAACACTTGGCACATCATGAAATATGAAATATGACAAATACAACAGGATTGTTTAGTAACTAGATTTCTTAATGAAACAACAACAGGTTAATATTCCTCTACAAAGGTCCAACAACAGGTCTTCTCAGTCCCCAGATGTTTGCAGACTGCTGGTAGTGGTCAGCATGGCCCTTCTCCATCTTTACTGAGATGTGTTGCTGCCATCAAACATAAGTTGAGCAAACATTTCACATTAAATGGTAGAATGTCTTATTTTTAACATCTTAAATGTTTTCTGTGTCCTTGAGGGAAAAACTTTATGATTCATGAAACTCACAAAACATTGCCCTTATTTAGGTACGTTTTAAACAGCCTCCCAACTTTGATGGAATTTGGGTTGTTTTCCAAATACAGTTTAACAATTCATGTGCTGCATTTCTGTCTAATCAAAAAATAATTGCAGTAATCAAAAGCATTTTTACAAAAGAATGAAAATATTACCTGATCCTCAATAGTTTGTCTGTAAGTAGTGTAAAATGTCATAAATCAGCCTGTCCAGTTATTGTAAATGCAGCATGTTGTGTGCAGCTGTTGGTTTCTGTTCAAACTTGTCAGTGCTTCATGCTTTTAACGTCTAACCTCACCAGGGCAAGGCTGGACGGGATGGATACCCGGTAAATTTGATTTTTATTTATCCTGACACTCTTTAATTTACCCAATCATGTCTCTGCTCCCCCTTCTGTAATTCAGCTATGAATTTATTGAAGCTTTTCTTTCCCCTTTTCCTTAATCCTTTTTCATTCAGAAAAAATACCTTTCCTGTCACCAATTTCCTTCCTCCACATGTACAATTACACTTTTTATTAACAAGTATTTATATATCCTGCCCCATGACTGAGAAGACATTTTTACTTAAAGTCTTCTATAACTTCAGAGTTATCGAAAACAGAGAAATCTGAATCAGTGAGCATAATTTTCTGTACTTTTCAATGAGTAATTATGTAAAAATATCTCTTGTACAGTAAAACTAAATAAGGATAAACCATACAAATAAAAACATGGCACAACAGAATAAAGCAAAAACAAGTAAGCTGAGAACTGATGGGGCTAAACTTTCTCATCAGTAACAGAAAGCCTGCATGTTTTTTTTGTTTCCCAAAGATATAGTGGCCTCTAGTGGTCAGTAGTACTCTTGACTTTCTCACAGACTGATGACATGAAACGGCTCATTGTCTACTGATGGTTTGTGGTTTGGCCATCATCAATTTCTCATCATCTAATAAAGAAACACATGTGATCCAAGAACAAAGTCCTGCTGTGCGGCTCGCAGGGTGTGACTGAGCTTCGTACGGAGGCAGCGTGTCCGGCTACCAGTGTCACGGCCGTGTTGACCTGCAGAAGTCACCCGATGCTGTGTTCCATGACGCCTTGTTGCTTGTGCTGTTATGTGGGCTGTCTGTCTTATGTTGGTCCCACTGGGAAATTTGAGGTGGGGGGCCTGGGGGGCAGATTCCCAAGCTTTCTGCCTGGCACTGCACAGCCCTGCTGACGGGAAATGCCTGCTGCTAATTACACACAGGTGGACAGAGTGCACAGATAAGGGTGTGCGCTTTTCTGTTTGTTTGCACGTGGCTGTGTTCATCTTTGTCATTGTCTTGTCTCCTGTTTTTTTCCTCATGTTGTTTTGACATAAACTATCTTTACTGAATCATGGAATTAAGCTACATGATCATGTCAGTTCTTTGAAATCTAAATAAAAGAATAAAGTAAATCTTTAGCTATGAAGGTGAAACAATATTCCAATAAGAGCTCCTTTTGGTGCCTGAGAGAGGCGGCTTCCTGTTATGAAGCACATGTGTGGGTATGACTAAACAGGCTGTGTGTATGAACTTACAGTAGATTAATCATATTTGTAGTTCACATGGACAGCGTATTGTTTCATTTAGTAGCAGCAGAAATGATCAAGTTTCCTGCACCAATCTTAAAAAGCCCCATTCCTCCTGCTGGGAGGCAGAGTTTGTGTATCTGTGATCATGTGTGCAGATGTACATGGACTTCTGTACATCTCTGTAACAGAGGCCAGAGCTGCAGAAGCACTAAGAGTCTGTATGTATGCGAGTGTTTTGTATGTTTTCACACCACTTTGCTCACAGACACAGTCAGAAGAAGAGGGCACGAACAGATCACCATAACAGAGTTGTGTCATTACCAGAGAAAAGGGTTGTGTTTGTGCCAGAAACCTGTGCCAACAAAACCTCTCCTTACTTTCCATTGTTTCAACTAACAGCTAAATTACATTTCAGTACTTTTTTCCTTTTTCTGAGTTAAATATCAGATAAATCCTTTAAAGTTCAGTAACCATGAATCTATGATTGCACGCTTTAATCTCGCAGTATGAACAGAATATTTGCTTCAGAGTATTCTTTTAACTTGTTTTTTGTTTTTGTTTTCAGATTCAGACATTTACATAAAGTAACTGAACATACAAGACTGTATAAATTGTATATAGAACAAAATCAGAATTAGCAAATTATCTAATACTTTATTTAAATTACAATATTACAAAGTTACATTTCAGTTTTGCTTATTTGCAATGAAATTTTTTAAAATATGTAACCTTTAATTGATTAGTTAGACTAACAGCTACATTGTAGCTATGCACAATACTGTTTGGTGGTATATATCAGAGCAGTGGTTCCCAACCTTTTTTCCTTGACGACCCCCTTCATGCAAATACTACAGTAGAAAGCTGTAGACCCCCTGCCCCACCCCGTGCTGAACGCATGCTTGGTTTTATGCTTTCATTAGTGAGATTCTCACCTAACTAATTTTCTCTGGCTTATTTTTATCCTTCTATTAAACCAAAGTCACATTAACAACAGCTTTTTTTCTTGAAATAGGTACGATGTGTGAACATTAATCACAATGGTTTTGAATGGTCACTGCCTCTGGACCCCCTGTTCTCTTCAGGGTTGGGAGCCCCTGTATTAGAGTATGTAGTGCTAGATGACAGAGTAAAGACCTCTTTACAGTTGTCCTGCAGGTTAAGTGTGTGTTTGCTTCTGTATCACTGCACAGAAACCACATTTCATTCAAGTGGGTTGCGCATGTTGTCTTCATCAGTCTAATACATGCAGTAGTGCACTCCCACTGTATCATCAGTGATATGATAAACAGTGTTAATGAATGTGGTCTGAGTGTGTCTCCATCATAACAGCGCAATAAGTGTGCGTGCGTGCTGATGTATGTTTTCTCTCCTTGTGTCACTTCTTCCTCTCATAAATCATGGCTTCAGAAAAGAGCCTTCCTGCTGTCAAACAATCATAGTCAAACACACGGACAGGGGTAAACATGCGCTCACACACACCCACTGGCGCTCATTCATATGCGTGGTCATCAGCGTATACCCGGCCATGGCTGTGTTTATGTGAGACTGCCAGTCTGTGACAGACAGTCGACCTCACTCAGCAGAAACAGGCCAATACTTCCATTGTTCAACCTTCCAGGCTGCAGAGCAGATTAAAGCCAGACGATCACCCAACAACATGTCAATAATTTTCTGTCCCTAACACACAGCTTTCTGGAATGCTTTCTTGTGCTCTTTGGTTCTGCTTGCAGCCTCTGTCCTTTTTTTATTTTATTTTTTTTAAATTAAATGTCATGTTACAGAAATTGTAGATACACATATAGAACTTAAAAAGTGACTTTTACCCCCTTGTGGAGAGTAACTGGTTGAGCAAAAAGATGTTCAAAAGGGGTTTAAAAAAGAAAAATGATGAATTCTAAGAATTCAAAGTAGAAGAGGCAAAGATTCTCTCATTCACTTAAACTGCCTTCTTTGTGTTGTCCCAAAAAGAAAAAAGAAGAAAGCATTACAGTGTTTCTAACTGAGGCGTCTGCTCTGATGTGCAGACACCAACTCCTCAGCAATTACACCCTGCTGGATAATAGCCAGTCTGCACCAGAGGGGGTACAATAAAGACAGTAAAAAGACATCCCTCACACTTTTTCACTGGGATTTGGAGACAGGAACACACATGCTATAGAAGTAGAAACCAGTGTGCATGTTCTCATAGACAAACACAGACACATGCACACAAATGTCCTCCTATAGGGCAAGTTATACTCCAGAAATGTGTTTGAAAGTAACCTTATTGGTGGAAATGTGAGTCAAAGTTAATCATCTATGGCAGGAAGACACTGCAGAATGAGATTCCCCTGCATACACATTCACATTATTCAATTTTCCCCCATTTTACTTGAAGTTTCAGTGGTTAACTCAGGTGTGTTTACTCATTCTTTTTTTTAGCACTTATCTCTTTATTTTCTCTCTCTCTTTGCTTTGCGTTTGGCCAGTTAATCCTTAAAATTATGCAGTTTGATCCATTTGTGATGTTAGATAAAGTTATTTGACCAGCAGCCTCTCAGCCCAACCCTCAGAACCCCACTGCACACTCTCTTGAAGTTTTTATTTGAATTCCAGCTTTTTTTTTTCATGCCTTGCAGACTATTTGTTGCGCCTTGCAGGTATGTTGCAGCTAAACAAAAAAAGACTGTATAGAGGGTTTGTTTTAATGGCCAGGCATCATAGTGCAAATCCCTCAGATTCTGTGTTTCATATGTACTTACTTTTATTAGCCAGACCAGAGTTTTTTGAAACGCTATTAAATATTGCCTCAGAATTTTTGGGAAAAAAATGTATATACTACCAGGATATCAGATGTCACAAAATGCATGTAGAAATTTATAACAGAATAAACCTTTTACACTCACATTTTCAAAAAGGAAAAGACACACATGGCAAGAGTTCACAGGCCACTGTGTCGCTTGTTAGCAGCCATAAATCAGTCTCTCTTTGCACCGGGTTTAGAGTCTGCGGCAGCAGATGACCTCACAATGTGCACCTCGTCTACTCATCCTGACAAGTCTTGAAGGGCCTTGGTAAACGCTCCCAGATGCAGGAATACCACCACATGCACACACAGACTCACACAAATCCTTATGTCCTAAAACCCAGATCCATAGACGGGGACAGTCAGAGCAGGGGAAGCTCAGAGAAACATTTATAAGTTTCACTCTTACAATACTGTATCATACCCCTTTTAGCGGCATGCTAAAACTCCTCAACTAATGGTGAAATTATGGTAGTTTTAGTGGTCCTACATCAGCCATTTACCCGTGATTTTACAAGGGTACCTTTTTACTGTATTTCTATTTTAAAGACTTTGTAGGTATACCAGCTAAAAATCACACAGAGCTCTTCCATTGACTTTTGTTCTTATGTGCCTACTGTCCATTCATCAAGGCAGGAAGTGATGACACTGCAGAGTTTTTCACAAGAGCTCAAACCAGATAGCACCCATGGGGCTGGTAAAGCAGGCAGAAGATGAAGAGAAGAGACATCATGACTGTTAATGACAGCTTGCAGTCTAGAAAGCCACCAGGACTGTTAACGGTTGAGCAACCCACCACTCAAGGGACCCTGTAAAAACTGTTAGCTTAACATTGAGTACGGTTGTTAAGGAGGAAGTCAACATAGGCCTTTTCACATACATCACATTTAAGTGTTTTTGGAAAGTATGATCCAAGAGTTCCTGTATGTTTAAGTAGGGATCTAAATGCCTCCTACTTTGAACTGAGTGTTGCTTTGCAGGGGAGGTTCAATGGCTGCACGACTGTTTTTATTCATGTAAACAAAGTGAATAACTCCAACTGCTGTTTCAGTGTTTAAGTGAGGTTTAAGTGCCTCACTGAACTGCTCGCTGAGTTATCTCATCACCACAAGCGCAATACACAAATCCGCAAACAACCTTTCATGTTTAATTCTTAATCCTAAATAACAGCCTCAACAAGTCATGCTGCCGTTACACACACAAGATGGGGCAGGATATACAAAGACACACATTTATAAAATGCATCAACAAAGGGTCTTCTTTGTTTTGCAATTTCTTTTTACTTTTTTAATTATTTCTGTTATGTGGACGTGCTTCTCACTGCTCTCTTTTGTCTTGCAAATCCTCTTCATTGTGCGCTCAAAAGGATAATTCCCATTGTCTTATGAGAGAAATGGAGGCAACTCAAACATTATGAAAAATTAATGAGCTGCAGCTGGTTTAGGATGTTTTGCTGTGTCTCTTCAGTGGATCTAAAACAAATAGTGTCTTCACAGTGTTTTAATGGAACTCTTTATTAACAGCAGACACAGTAGATGCCTTTGAAAACATTCATTTATTTGGTTTTATATTTTTAGAATTAGAGTTTTGAATTAGTTTGAAAGTTTGATGAAAGGATTTATAACAATGAGACTGTTATAAATCTACTGAATAAAGCAAAATATAAGATTAGGATCAGGATGAACAGCTAGCTTGATTTATTGATCATTTTGAAGCTAAAGGAGTGTTAGCTTAGCATAAACAGCTTGCATTCACATGTTTTCTTAAGCTAGAGACATGAGAAAGTTATCAGTAAAAGGTTTGCTATCACTGACTGGGCAGGATAAAAAGCTCTTATTTAAAGCTCACTAATCAAATGTTCGTACAAAATTAAGAAAGGAGGTGTGTTTTTGTTTTAGATGCACTGATTATCCATGCTAATCTCTCATGCCAATGGGAATTATAGAGTGATTCTTATATATCTGAACAAACGGGTTAATACATTTATTTCCACACAAAGCAGTCCTCAGAGTAAGGAATTATTATTTTTGTCTTTTTGAAACTATTACTTCAGTAAATGCTCTGCTATTCTCACCAAAGCATTAGCAATACTTTTGTCCTGTAAGTCTGTTAGTTTGCCCAGGATTTCTCAATTTAGGAAGGATTGTTTTCACTCATACTAATTAGGTTTAAGCAAAAAAAAAAAGGATTTGGTTAAGAAAATGTACACAGCCAATCAGAACCATGGCTGTTTCTTACAAACGACCAATTTGTAGCATGGTCTGACTTAGATCACAAATCTAGTGGACAAAAATCTAAAATACAAACATCGTACAGTAATATGGGAGTTTAGCTAACTTCCATGTGATATTGCAGCCATTTAAACAAAATCTTAAGTGATTCTATGATTAATCTCAGAATGTATCTTGATTTCTCTTCATCTCCTTTTAAACAGGGTCCACTTGGCTTGGATGGCAAACCAGTGAGTACTTTAATTGTCAAACATTTAAAGTCTGTCTTGAGCAACTGGACAATAATCTAGATTCCGTTTTGTGTCTTCTCAGGGTTTACCAGGTCTCAAGGGAAGCCAGGTACCCTCACACATCTGTTTGGTTTTCCAATAACACATCAATTAAACTGTTGCAGTTACTTAAAGATTTGTCTATTTGTGAATCCAGGTGAGTGTTTTGCCTTTAAGACAGGCTGCGCTTTGCCGTAGCGTATGAATCATTTTTTACTGTTCTTTCGGGACCATTGCGAGGGAATAAGGTAAAAACAAAAAAAGGTGGAAATTCTCATCCCAGTTGCTTTTAAGTCAACCCAGGGCTCACAGTCACAGAGGAGTCATGGCTCAAGTGAACTTAGCTCAGCCCCTGTGCTGTCATCCATCACCTTTCCCCTGAAACCCTGTAGATACTCCCAAGCACACCCAGGTGTGGCGTGGAAACAGGCAAAGCAGAGCAAATCGGTTACACACCAATGGGAAAGTAAGAGAATTGAGTTTACAACCTTCAACAGAGGCTCTTTAAAAAGTCATTGTCGTGCCCTCCGCCCCTCCTTCGGCCTGTCTGTGGTTGCTTTTGCCCAATGACAGGGACCAGTCATCCACTGAAATGTTAAACCCTCACAGCATAATGAAAGCTGTTTGAGTAGCTCCTCTCCAAACACCATTAAACTCGTGTTTCCTGCGAGAGGAGACGTTAAGCTGGGTCTGTCCTTTAATAGGACTCTCCTCATCACCAAGGCCCGCTATAAAACCACAGCAGGTGTGGCACAGACCTCATGATCAGAGCTACTTGTGAACTTATGTAAGGAGAGATGAAAACAGGAGGATTAGGGAGGAAAGTTAAAACACAGTTCTGACTGATTTGTGAGCAGAGCAACTGGTAGGAACACCTTATGTTGAGATCTTTATCTGTCAAGCCTCTGTTTCCAGTGCCAAGAATGAAGCATCAAGCTGTCCTCATTTATCACATGTAAAATCTGTTTACAAGTTATTTAATCTTTTAGATGCATTAAAGAATAGATTTTAAATGTATACAAGTACTTTATCTCGGGAACTGAGGCGGCCGTAAAGAGAAGAGGTTTAACAGTAGAGAGCTGAAGGCTGATTTAGAGGCAACATGCATGTGTGATAAAGATCACAGTGGGTGAAAGAAGCAGAAGAGCAGAAACTATTTTATTAAATGTTTTATAAGAGGTCAAATCTGCCCAGTCTTGTCACTTTTACAGGCTGAGATCAGATGTGGATATTTGGAGATTTAGACGTAGACCTCTGTTTCTGTCAGAGTTACGGTTTATTGTTGGTGATGGCACCACATTTGACCTGTCAGAGGTGGGCCGACTGGAACCAGCGGGGGCAGAAACAATTGCACAGCAAAGCTTGCTTCAGCTTATCTGCTTAGGAAATGCCATCAAACTACTGGTCAAAAACTGGAACCGTTAGTCAGTTGCATACAAAGATTCAGAAGTATTTCTCAAGCCCCGTGTTTCTGGTTTGTGTTTTTAACATTCCAAATCTTAAACATCTTAAAGGTCTCCATCTGACAGATTGGTGGAGGAACAAAGGGAAATCTTGACTTTTCCGTTAATCTCACAACACAACTTTTCTTATCTCTCAAAGAAGATCTTAAAAGAAATTCTTGCTGCGAGGATGTGTCATATGGTTTTCTTGTATGAAATATGCTCAGATGAGAGAGTCGGGATTAAGCGTTTTCCATGGAATGACTACATTAAGAAGTTTGACTGTTTTGCCTTTGTGTTTGATTGAACACTCCCTGTCTAAGCCAAGCTGAAGATGCATTGAACTAAGATGTGTGTTACTCATAAGATAACTGATTTATTTCCACCAACTGTGTCTGATTATCTCCTCCCTCCTGTAGGGACCAGCCGGGCCCAAGGGAGAGAAGGTATGCTTCAACGCGAATTTCAATAACCATTGTTGACATGTCAGCACACCGAATGGATGTATTGCTTACATTAATTTACTCATACAGCTAAAGAAACACACTCAACCTCATGATCACCCCCAGCATTCACCGTTAATCCATCAAGCACGGCAAAGATTACATTTAGATATGTTTGGGCTCATGCGATACTTTCTCATGTGAAGGCTCAAAACAGGTTCACAAGCCTTACAAGCTCGATGATAGCCAGATGTTTTCCCGCTCAAAACCTCTGCCTACTCTAAGATGTTTAAGACCATAAGTGCTGGCAGAAGAAGCTCGCTGTGCCCAGTGATGCCCACACTCATGGTCTGCTTGTTTTTGCCCTCAAGCAAACGCTGCACAGATAAGTGCAGCCACAAGAACAACCCGGCTGCATTAAACGGCATCTGTCAGAGCAGGATTCAGTCTGATTAAGGCGGATTGTGCCTGACGGATGATGGAGAAGTTTGGAAAAATGGCTCCCTCTGTGTAATCATAGTAGTAGCTCTGTGATGAGAGCGCAGCCTCCAAATCCTCATTAAAATCCACTTCCCAGCACGTGCGCTCCCACTTTTATTCGGCCAATCTTGTCCTGTCAGATGATTCCATTTAAAGCTTATCAAACGGTTTATCCTGTTAATGTCTGCATCCTGTGCTGGTTTGGACAGATGAAGCTTAAGTTCCCTTCCTTCCCATTTTTAAGTATTATTTTTGCAAGTCTGCTTCATTGTTGCTGTTGAATAACTGGTCCTGTGTACACATACGGTGCTAATAATGCTGACCGTTTTCCTGTTTTTATCTCAGGGCGACCAGGGAGACGTTGGCCCCAGGGTAAGTCGTGTTTTTTTTTCATCTGAGGATGTAAAATAAGATTGTTTTTCACATTTTAGATTGGTTTTCTGCACTACAACAGAACCAAGAGAGCAGACACAGTTGAGAAATAAACATGGGTTGTTTTCATTCATTTTAAGTTTTCTTATAAAAAGAAGAATAAAGCATTTTATGAATCTGTCATTGTAGTTTTTGTAAAAGATCAAATAAAGGAGCGAGTTACCAGTCTGTACTGTGATGAAAAGACAGAGAGCAGTTACTGGACTGGGCCAGTCTGGTTTATATTTTGACAGAACAAATGACTTATAATGTGTTAATGTGCAAACTCCAAACGTTTTGTTGGATTTATTCCTCTGCTAGCTGCTGGCTGTAGCCTCATATTGAGTATAGAGACGTGAGATTGGATTGATCCTCCCCATTGGATGTTTGACCATAAATCAAGTAACATATTTCCCATAATTTCTTTTGAGAGTAAGCACCGTTGTTTTCAAACCTATAAAGGGACATCCCACTCAACTTGCTGACTTGTGATAACATGTTTCAACAAACACTTCACACTTTAAAACAGTGCTTACTAATATAGATATAACATGTAACTTTTATCTTGTTGGACCGTGTGTAAAATGTAAAGAAAAACAGTATGCAAAGATTTACAAACCAACCAACCATTTTCTGAACCGCTTAATCCAAGTGGGTCGCGGGTGTGCTGGAGCCTATCCCAGCTGTCAAGGGGCGAGAGGCGGGGTACACCCTGGACAGTTCGCCAGTCTGT
>JAVQJG010166678.1:0-16126 GCA_036024015.1 Craterocephalus amniculus
GCTCATTAAACGGAAAGTTGTCTGTGAAATGTGAGCAACGAGTAGCTTTGGAGACATTTCTTGGAGGGAAAGACGTTTTCGCCTTGATCCCGACCGGCTTCGGTAAGAGTTTGTTAGCCACACTGGCTACACAAAAGTCAGAGAAAAGAGTGCTGTGATTGGTTTAAGCTTTGATCGATTTAAGCTTCGACCAATCACAAACAGCGACATTTGAAGGAGACGGGTCAGCCGTCCCTTCTGAGAAACAGTTTCTGTATTAGTCATGGCCAGACTATATGCTCGCAGCAATATAGTCGCGATAGCCAGGCTAACACTGCCTTAACTTTGTCCACTTTCAACTTCTTCAACAGGCTAAAATATTATGACTTTATTATCATTAAAATTACAAATATATTCTCATATTACAATGTTTTTTTGTAATATGACTTTTTTCATAAAGTTATGACTTTATTGTCTAATACTAGTCCTAATACTCCGTCATAGTTAAATGTGTTACATTGTTAAATAATCATTAATCTAAAGTGGAGATCTTCCCACAACGAAAGGTCCGTCCTATAAAAACCCAGTTTTTTGCTTAATAGACCAAACTTTTAATGCTAGTTTTTCATTATATTAACCTACTTCCATCACATTCATTCTTTATATAAATTTTTTTTAAGTGCTCATAACTGTATACATGGTAAATTGAAACTTAATAATCTAACTATTCAGGTATGAAATCCTTATAAATGCTCTTGAACTGGGTTTGAGTCATATTTGAAAGACAGCTATAACTATAAATCTCAGCAAACAAAAATAAGCTGTGAAGTTCCCCAAGGCTTCAACATCTATATGCACCCACTTGCTCATTTCCTAAAAAAACCACAAAATGATTCCCTAACTATGACGATGACACACAAATCTCCATAACCACATCAGTCAAATTTTCAGTTTTCATGCCCCTCACAAAAATCTGAAACTATTCAGGGTTAAAAACTTAATAATAAACTAACTTTTATTTCTTGCATTTTATTTTATCGCATTTGAGGGCTTTTGTTTTCTTTTCTTTTCTTACTTTATTTTTAATGCATTTCAAGTGCTTCTGCAACCCACTGTGATGCTTCTAATGTTTTATGTAAAGCCCCTTGAATTGTTTTTTACATAAAAACTGCCATACAAATAAACTTGCCTTGCCTCATACGTTTCATTAATAAAACAGGTGGCTTTAAATGAATTGCCTATTTATGTAGCAGCTGACCTTTAAGGAAAACACTATTACTGAGGAGTAGACATGCATACCTCCATCTGTGGTTGTAATGTGATATCAGTGTTTCAACAGTTTTTCTTCTCTTTGCTTCTTGTACCTCCTATGTCACAATTGAACACTTTGCATACATTACAAATTGCCCATTTTTGGTGTGTTCTTAGTTAAAATGTCCACACCACAGACATTTTATGTGAGTTCACGGCAGCCACCACCATGGACATAATGGGTTCCCTTAACCTCAAATTAGCATGACGCTGTTTGCCCTCCTGCTTTTCCCCCATTATGGCAACAATACAAGGTGTTCATTTTAATTTGACTTCCTTGTTTTGATGTTATTTCTTCTTAATCCTGTTATTTCAGATGGGGCCAGTTTGACTGGCAGGTGAGAGTTGTGTCCGCTACCCAGTGGAATTGCTGTGTCCTGGAGCTCTTAGTCCGAGCCATGTGATTTATAGCTCCAAACCCCCAAGATGGTGATGGGTCAGATGACAAATCGGAGCCTTTAATGTGGTCAACAAACCAAGAGCTGACATCATGATGGCTTCATCCATCTCTTGTGTAGTCTCAGGATCGTCCTCTGTTTCTCAGCGAGCCCCATCTCCCATCGATGGACTCAAACTTAGCCACAGTTGTCGTTGGTAGACCTTGCAGTACTAGCTGTGTGGTCCTGCCCGGCATATAGGGCCGCTATAACTACACACTGCAGGTTGAGAGCTCGTTAGTGTTGCACTTTGCTGGGCGGGGCAAGCACTACTTAAACTTTATGCGATTCCAAGACAGTGAATTTGGAATTTGTGCACAGGGTGCAAAAGTTGCTGCAAAGGTAGTTTAATGTAAAGTCATTTATATATATATATATATATATATATAATATAACTATTTTAAAAGATGTGAATGTGATTTGAAAAATGTAAGAGATTTCAATCATTTTCAGTTTATATTCTGATGTAACTAAAGATGTAAAGAGACAATTTAGAAATTAACCCTTTGACATCAGTTTAGGACTACTGAGGCTTACCTGCCTCAGCTCTGTTTGTACATCCTATTTGGCCATGGATGTTGGTATGTGTGCAGGTTATTGAACGACTGGTTATTTTACCTGTCTTTAGTAATCTGTATCTCAGGTCATCCAGGAGTTCCCATAAGTGGAAGATGTGTGTATTTCACCCACCAAAACAGTTTAATTTGGACAATATTAACATGCACATTGCCATATTTATGCCGTTTTGAGCGGATGTATTTGATTAAAATAAACATATGAGTCAACCTAACAGCAACAACTTCCAAGCCTGTTCTAAGCACCTGTGTTGTCATATTGGCTGATCATGTAGGAGTTCAACTTAAGGACAGAAAACATGCAAGGCATGTAGAGCTTTTTGATTTATCAGGCTTATTTGATCAGAAAAGATGTATTGATTAGGGCTGTGCTCAGTTTTGCCCCCATTACTCTTGCAACCATGAACCTGCTGGCAAGCAGAATTGCTTACTCTGATTTCTTTCTCTTCTTTCCTGTCCCCGTCTGGCCTCCTGCACTCTGCCCAGTAATGGAAACGCAGCCAAAGGAGCTCATCTGCAACACACAGTGGGATAATAAATATATTTAGTGTGGGCAGGGAGGTGGTGTGAAGGAAGGGCGGTTATAATAGAGTGGGGGGGAAACCGGAAAGCCCTGCGTGACTCAAACCTAAAAAAGCTAGAGTAAAAGCAGGGATAGACCTGTAGCCTCTTTCCACCTCTCCATCGCTTTCACCACCTAATGGGCAGACTTTTTCTGGCTTCCTGTAGTCTGTGACAAGGGAGTGGGTGGTTGAGGGAACCATGGCTGGCTTTTTGTGGCAATTTTCTACTTCCTCCCAGAAGCCAGATTGAATTCTCAGTTTGTAGCACTAAATAATTCAGGTAGCTTCATTTATTTTTGAATTCCTTTCCTAGGGATAAGAAAAGGGCTCCTCCCTTTCCTTATCCCACGTCTTCTTGCCGAGCTAGTGGCACTCAGGAAGCATCCTCATCATTCATATATGTATAAAGGCTCGTCCAGAGATTTTTTATTTTTTTTTAGTGCCGCGCTTCAGCTCTAGCATCACTTTGCTGTGAGATGTGACGAGAATGTCAAGTTGTGTTGCTGGACTGTGTGGAGTATTTTTATTTATTTTCTGTCTGTGTCTCCCTCTTTGTGTCTGAGCATGGAGAAATTGAAGAGATGCCTCCATCTGCGGCGTTTCATCATCCCAGGTTTTAACAGTCACCAGAAAGAACAGGGTAAATCCTGGTGTTGAGAAAGAACATTGGCATGTGAGACTTTAACAAGGTGTGGAATACATACGAATGTGCCACCCCCGACTGGATGACCGGCACCTAAGTTGAGCTGCAGGGTAAAGTGATTATCTCCACGGCAAACTCCCAGCCAGGCAGGAGCTGTTACTCGGTCACTGGGAGACAAAAATGTAGTTTCTTTAATTTGGTCGCAGTTCAGCTGGAGGAAATAATGTGAGAAAACCCAAATCAGCCATGCCCTCTTAGCAGACTAAGGAAAAAGCCACATTGATTTTTGTCATTAGTCTTGTTGGCCTCTGATGCAGTGTCCAAGGATAATTAATTGAATAGCAATTACAGCTAGTGTAGCCTGGTACGTTATTAAAGATAATGTCATCAGTAGGGCTGTAGCTGAGATGGAGACTTTTTTTAAGAGTGTCAGCACGAGGATGTACTGTAATTGCCTTTTTGTTGGTATTGCATGGCTCTATGCCAGCCAGAGAGAGAGAGAAAACAATTGTAGCGTGCAGTTTAGTTAAGTTACAACCCTTACTCTACATGGGAAAAGCAGCTGGATCGAGCTCCTTCATTTAAGTAGCTAAATTTGTCGCGCACAGGCATACAAATGCTGAGAGCCAGTGCGCTTGACTGGAAAACCATATCCCATTTAAGGCTACACTACTTTAAATTCTCTTTAATTATAGATAAAAGTGTGACTAGGCTGCAGCTTTAAATGTGCTCATTTTTTATGACCTTAAAAAAGGTGTGGAGGTACACAAATGGTGCACTTAAGCCACCGTTACCAGCTTGATGGGCCAAAAAGGACATGGGCATAGGGACAAAGTTCGTGCCGCAGAGGTTGAAGCAACATGTAATCTTGAAAACAAAGTCTCACAGAAATAAGTTCAAGACCATAAACTAGTTAAAAAATAACCACTTACAGACTATATAAAGCTGCTTTTTGTGCCTCTGTGGTTTTTCTGTTAAGAAGAATTCCTCAAATACTGACTGCCGACAAACCTTTGTCAGCAATGTGTGACTTGCTTACACATTTCCTTTCTTCTATCTGCTCTGTTCCACACCATTTTTTAATCATCTCTTACCAGTGTCCGACAACAACTGGCATACGCAAACCCCTGTGCCCAGACGTTTCTCTGCTATTTGGAATAGCTGGTTTTCCCTCTTTATGCACATAGAAACAGTCAAGTCTGTAGTTTTGGGAAGTCTCTGGGCCATTTGTCATCTCTTAACTAAATCTCTGTGGTTTTTTAGTTGCTGGCATTTCAAAAGTTGTTGGTACATCCTTTTTCTTGCAGAAGTAGTTGTAATATTCGATCGTGGTCTGTTTAGGCAGTCAAATTATTGAGGAAGCAACTCCCGAAGTGAGGTCTACATGAGTTCCCCTCCTCCCCATTGTCGAGGGACAAAGTGTAATGTAGGGCAGTACCAGCCCATGGTACAGTACACGTTGTGTCTTGTGCATCTGCAGGGATGTTACTAGAACAATGAGCCTTTGCCGATTCACAACAGCTCCTTAGGATCAGCCCTCAGTTCAAGTTGGATTATGATTGCACTGTGAAGTAATTCATCACTGTGTGCAAACAGCGGACAGAGAAGAGTAGCTTTTGACATGTGGTCTTTATACATAGACAATGTGATGGTGAATCGATAATGGAGGTAACTCCTGTTATGGTATCATTACGAAGTATTGCTTTGCATTGATTTAGTTACCTTCTCTGTTAAACTGTTTTTATCTAATGCTTATGTGATGTATGTGGTAATTTTTCTTTTTCTTTCTTTTTTTTTTTAAGAAGCTGTTTGTTTACTTGCTGTATGTAATGGTCTGTTGGATTCTGCCCAAGTCTAAAAAATATCATTCAGACTTTTTAATAATGACATGAATGTTTCTACACACAGTTTGATTCGTTTTGACACAATAGATGTAAATTCGTAGAAATGGTCACTTTTGGCATCATTCAAACTTGTAATGATTAGTTTTTACCTGCCAAGGATTATTTAATTGTTTTTCTGCACCCATTGCCTGGAAGATATTTCCCTTTATTTAGACTTGTTTATCCATTTTTACTTTCGCTTCCTCTGAACCTGCTTTATTCTTGTCCAAGAATTCCCAGTCTGACATCAGGATAGTTTTCTGTCCTGATGTTTTATTTTCATTCTGATGGTCATAAATTGATGTAGGCCACTTATATTAGTTAGGAGCTGTGACACTCAGTTTAGATACAATTTTTAAAACGCTAATAATATTTTATGCACATCTTCAATAATATTGGATTTTTGTTTCTGACTTTGTATGTATATAAAAACATAAAAATAGAAATCAGAAAACCTGATTTAGATATGTGACAACAGAGAAAATTTATGAATGAAGGTCAGTCTTAAATATGCAACAGGACTTGAAATAAAGATGCAAAAGATGCACTGGTGTGCACAAAAAAGTGACTTGACAGAAATAAATTGGTTGTGCAACCTAAATTTCTGAACTATTCAACTGAAATGTAATATTCTAGATTATTATTAAAAATCTATAAAAACTTATTTAGTTTTGATGCCAAAAATATTTTTTGATGATTCAGTGATTTTATGCAGGTTTATATATTATAATCGGCTTTTGGCTTAAAAGCACTCCTTTGTAAATATAAAACAGCAGAATTTTAACAGCAGTATAGTAGCAGTTAAATTTTTCCTGTCAATGCCAGCATCAGTATAATTATAATAAAGTCATATATTTATAACAAAGGGAGATGAAAATTTCTTAGAAATTTGTATTATGACATATAAGCTTAAGGATATAAAGTGACATCTGATCTGTAACAAGGCAATGACATTTTTGGCTGTGTAAAAGTTATTTAAATACTTTTTAAAGCTCTATCTTTAAATAAAGTGCTGTAATTCTTTGAAACGATCCCAGTACTTTGGAGCATGTTGGCGAGTGTGGCTTGTATCCTCGTGTGGAGACGTCAACAGACACCTGCTCAGATGGGCACTGCAGCAGCACATCTACAGACGATCTCAATGACTGAGACACAAAAGGATAGTTATGCTCAGCCAGTACCCCCTTCTGTTCCCTATGGTGTCTCTATGCAGTCAGTCAGTGAGGAACAGACTTTGAAAAAAGGAAAAATACTGCGTGAAAAAATTAATGTGTTAAAGTGATAATGATGCATCAACATGCCCAGCCTCATTTTTAGTACTCTACAGCAGTTACAGTAAAACAATTGCTGATTCAATTTAAATTGCGCTTCTTCAGTATCACCAGTTTTTTTTATATTTTTTTTCTTTTTTAGTTTGCTTTTTGTTTTTTACACATGGAAGTTGAATGATGAAAATGTTTTCATACTATATCAGGTACCATATTTTGATTAAAAGAAATTGGGTGGTGGGCTGGGGGTGCACTTAACGTAGCAAATAACAAGTCAGGGCGGATCAGCCACTACTGTGGTCAGCCGGTAGCAGCTTCATGTACATGCGTTTAACTTTCAGTCTGCAGAGGTGAAATGTCTCCTGCAGCTGGGAGGGACTGCCAGAAAAAGTTGCTAGATTTATCCATTGGTCACTTAAAAAAAAAAAAAGGTTTGCTAGAGGTGTCTACTAAAGAGACGCATTATCTCGAAGTTGACAACACTTCAAACACTTTACTTATTTACACAGGTGCACTTATCAATTTTATGTTCACAAACGTGCTAATGGTATTTCTTTGTTGTATGTGGACATGGACAACTTGGAATCAGTGTAGAAATGTTAAGAAAATTGTTTCTTTTAATATTGAAAAAATGTTGCGAAATGTATAAAACGTATGGAAACCGAACGGCACCCTTTGCATTAGGCAAGGCAAGTTTATTTGTATAGCACATTTCATGTACATGACAATTCAAGGTGTTTTACATACAAACATTAGAGACATAACAGCAAGGTGCAGAAAGCAATAAAACGACCTAAAATAAAATCACAAAATAAGAAAATTAAAGAAAGAAATAAACCCTCAGAAAGAAAAAAAATACTCCTCATAAAATGCTGCAAATAGAAAAGTTGTTAACCCTGCTGACAGTTTCAGCATGTGTGGTTAGTGTTAGAAGCTTCGTGTGGAAGTTCCACTGCATTGTTTCTCTGGGTCGGTATGGGACTGTTTGGTACACATTTATTTCATGTTCCACCAGTAAATGGAACAGGTGTCCAAATATCCAAACGAGCAGTCTTAATTTTTTTGGGTCCCAATCTTTCGGATTCTGATTTTTTTTTTTTTTACTAATCCAACCAATCCAAATGGGTGGAGTTTAACATGCTACAATCCGTTAATTTTTCTTTCAGTGCTTCTCGGCACTAAAAACATAGCGGCAGCAGGGTTGTGAAAATTTTTTTTTCAATTACACATGCAAAGAAGGAAGAACATAAACGGCTGGATGTCCACCATTCTCTTCCTCTGCTTCTGTGTTGAGTTCCTATAATTAAATGAAGGTGTCTTGCTGGTTTTATATCACGCTGTTACACAGTTTATTGTTATGTGGCTGAGACGCAGCCTGCAGGGTAAGGGTACAGCCAAGTGTGGAAAGTAACACAGATCTGGATTTACTGCACCAAACCATCCTGTACCATTCAGACTCGTTGGGGCAACCAGGGCTTCATCTAGACATTAATTATTTACTCTTATTCAGCCCCTATTATAACATCTTGATTTTAGTGGTGGATTATTTATACCGTTAAAATTTCTTGAAATAGTTTGCTGGATCTTTAATACCCACCCCGTCCTTGATTCATTCCATAACTCTCCACATTTTATTTGATGTTTTGACCTAGATTTTCTAATCGGTGTCATGGATTGCCTCATGGGACTTTTCCTCCTTTAGTTTCCCCAATCTGTGGTGAGAGGAAAAAAAGAGTCATGTGCCACATTTAATGACAGATACGTTTGACCTGTGATGATCCACTTAAACTGAAAGTGTCGTTAGAAAATCGGATAAAATACATGAGACGCACTGGGAGCAGATGTACGTTATTGATGGACTGAACCACTTGCACACTCAGACATCTCTATTTAGTCATCTCCCTCTGCCGTTTCAGCTACTTGATATATTACATTGTATGGCGCTTGATTCATATTTGCACAAAGAATTACATGAAATGGATCCTTAGGATGAATGGGAACATGGATTTAACGGTTAATCTGTCCTCAGCATAGGGCAGTTGGTAAGAAGTACATGTGCCGGATATAAAGAAAGGTCCCCTGTGCTGTCTCTCCTTTGCACAGGTCCCTTGCGTCTCATTTAAAGAGTTTAAGTAGATTTTCTTAGTGGAATTTCTTTAATCTTAATGGCACAGCTCCGACATTCTGTATTGGAAGAGCTTAGTGTTTTTTGTCGCCGGTACACAAGTTTCTAAAACCACAAAAGAAGCCTGATGTGAACAAGTTCGAACCCTACTGTATTCTCTTTAGCTCACCTTTTTTCATTTTGCTTCAGCACTTTTGTAAAAAAAAGTTACCTTATCGATTTTGTTTGACCACAAAATCCATTCATGTCAAAGTAAATAATGTTTTTTGTGCTACTGTCACACTTGTCACTAGCTTTTCTCCTTCTGCATGCCCTGGTATCACCTTTATGGCTTAACCAGAGATAAACATGTGCAGTAGGCTGCAGAGGCCACACTTCGCTGATACTTTGACACCTAGCAACAGCTAAAAATGCAAACATTAGAGGACACTTGACTGTATTGAGTGGCACTGAGAGCCAGAGCCACTTATGGTATGCTCTTTTATTTTGTTGTTGACTCAAATTACAAGTTTGAGTTATGTAAAACAAAACAGTATTTCTTGTTTTATTCTCTATGCCAGTCAGCTGTCTCCTGAGGGCTGTGCTTAGATGCATTTCCACTACTGCAGCTTTCCCCAGGGAGGAGAAACCTTTTGTGGAACCTAATTATCCAATCTGTTATTCCAGTTGTGTAACCTAGATGAGATTCCGAGAGGACCATTTGACTCCCAAAAGACTCCCAGCCCAGTGGGTGGTATGTTTTGAAGGTGATTGTAGGTGGAATTCAGAGCTGAACTAAGCTTAATTATATTAAAAGTATAAATGGTGTTTTTGGCAGTTTCTTATCTTTTTTCTTTTTCAAAACACAACAGCCACTAATTTGCGTGGACCAATTAAGATGACACGATTTTTTATTTCTGGCTTTTAAGCCTGAGAGAAATCCTTGGATATTAGGTTGTTAGTTTGTCCCCCCTCAGAAGTCTGAATTCCATCAATCTCTCCTTTTATTTTCTTGAAAATGGTTGATTTAAAAGTTAAATGTGCACTTTGTTTAGTATTATAAATGTGAAGAAGAATCGATCATTTTATATGTAGGAAATCTGGCATTGATGTTGATTAAAAATCATTGTTATTTTTAATGCGGAACAGCTTATGCCGTAGACAAGGATTCAACACCTTTCAGCTAGGATTGGTATTTAGTGCCAAATGTTTAGGGATGTTATTGGAAAGGTAACTGTAATGTTAGAATAAGTTCACATTACCCAACCACAGAATTAGTTTCAGTGATTTTCTGTTCATTTTTATCACCCTTAGTTGAATGAAGTAGTCACAGAAGAAGTAGCCTTTGAGATCTTCACTTGCATGGGGGTTAGGGTTAAATGCTTTATACTAGGGCTGGATTGTATAGACGAAAAGCAGATCGGTAAAGAAAAAAAATATTAAAAGGAATTTGCATGAACACTTTCAAAGCTCCAATGAAAACCAAAATATTGCTACCCTGGCAAACAATTGAAACATGTTTTCAAGACAGTTTCCTCCGCCTCTCCCTAGTGGCTTGAGAGAGGCTGAGGCTCGGTGACAGAGCTTGGCAGGGTCAGCGTTTGGGATTATATTGTGGACGGAAGTAATGACTGTCGTATTAAGCTACATCATGGGCTGTAATGAAAAAGGAGAGTAAACTTTTTTTTTTCTCTATTGGATTTTTTTATCTGTCCTTTTTTCCCTGTCACACCACAAGTCTATTGATTGATCTATATCGTTATTGAATTATCGCCCAGCCCTACTTTTTACCTTTATGCTCAGTCAGTGATGTTCAGATAACTCAATGTAGACTGTGACAAGGCGGGATAGTCACTGAATAGAGAGATGGGGTGACAGGACGCAGTGTCATCAGACCAGAGTCATCACCAGGACTTTGGCAGGGGCTGAATGCAGTCTTACATTCCTCTGCTCTTTGTGGAGTACCTTCTTTCCCTTTTCCAGCCTTGCTCATTTCACAATGTGTACATAATTTGATTTGGAGTATAATTTAATGTAAAGTTTCAGTCTCACTCAATTCTCTAATGCAACTTTTTTTCCCTTAACAAAGCAATTACATCTCAACTCAACTGAGTGCTTGATGTTTGCTTTATTGATCTTTACTGATGCTGTTTAATCATCAATTAATCTATAGTTTGAAATGTACATAGTGACATATTTTTAACTAACTAAGGTCGTTGGATTTAAATGGTTCTGTATGACCTTTAACAGAGTTGTGGAAAATATAATAAAACCAACTCCATTTTCCTTACATTAGCATTTCTTGTATGGTCTTGAGCTGGTTTTGAGATGAGCAGTGCGATCACGTAACTGCTCAAAAATGAAGTGGGCCCTATCGTCTGACCCTCATTATATTTTCCCGTGAATCCACCACTAAATCAATGACTGTCCTACAGTTCTTTTCTAATCTTTGGTGCCTCAGAATATGGAAGGACTTTCATCTCTTTTAGCATGAGCATGAAGATCTGTACACAACCCCAGTTAAAATGGCAAGTTTTTGTAATGTTAAAAATTGAGACCACGATGAATCATATTAAAATGTTTTTTTATAATGTGACTAATAGTCTGTACAGTTCAGATGAAAAAAATTGGATTAATTAGGGGAAAAATGTGAAACGAAGTACATCAAACTGGTTGCACAAGTGTGTGCACCTTATACGATAATATATATATGTAATTTTTTTTATATATATTTTTTAAATCACAAAAACGTGGAATTTTGACAGGGGTGTGTATATTTTTTATTATGTTGTTAATATTCTTGATGTGCTGATTCAGAGGGTTCAAATTGCAGGGGGTCCTGTTGGTAGATTGTTTAGCCTTTAGAGTCTTTCTTGAGTGACTGAGCCTATGGCTTGGTGGGGGGTCACTGTCGGAGTTCTCTGTCTGGACTGTAGTAAATAGTGAGTAATGGTTTAAACTTGAGTTGTATAGGCTGTGTTTTTGTATTGCACAATGCTCAAGTCTTTTAAGGATTTCTTTGATCTCACCTCTTGTCAGAAACAGACGTTGGGCAGCTTGCTGTCCAGGTGGCCACAATTTACATGCTCCCTAATGTTTGTGCAGGATCAGATGTTCATGGTAATCTATTCTCTCAACCCACATGTTGCTTATCTTTCTTAAAGATAAAGTAGTTAATCAGCGGGCATTATCTTGATAATTTACCAACATAATATTTGTGGAACACTTTGGACTTGAATGTAACTATATTTAAAAATCAAGTCTACACCATTCACTTGAATGATGCTTTGGTTAATTGTTTTGCAGCTCAAACAAGTTCCTCTTGCTTTACTTTACCAGAGCAAAGAGTGATTGTGGTTTTATATGTGCTTTCACCTTAACTTTTAAATTTAAAGACGAGAGACATCCTGTGAAAATCAGAGGTCAGCCTAATGATTTCTTTTGCAGTGCTGGTACAGGACCTCCATGACACAGATTAGTGATCCTGGTATTAGTTTTAATTTTACACAATTCTAATTAAAACTGTCCTGCTAAATAATCAGGCTCTTCATTACTACAATAAACTCTGCTGACTGTCTCCTAGTAGAGACATGATGTTGACACTTAAGCAGCTGTTGTCTCTCCTGCAGTTTGGGAACTCTCCCCAGTTTCAGCTGTAAACATCCCTCACACATAAACTAAACCAGTTTGCTTAGCCATTCAAATACACAGACATGGGACACATGTTGCTCAGAACTTTATGCGCTGCACTCGTGCACTGACACGAGGAGGCTCTGCTCACATAAACAAAGCCATGCAAATACTTGCAAAGATCGTCTATCTTAGGGGGGCTGTAGCTGAGGAGGAAGAGCAGTTGTGTGCCACTTGGAGGGTCAGTGGATCAGTTCCCCTGACTATATGTTGAAGTGTTAGTCTTGCTATCTGTAAATCTGGTGGCAGCTGAATGTTATTATTTGTAACAGATTATTTTTCCGTGACATGTCTTACTAATTTGAACCTAGCAAAGTATTTTAGTTTGCCTTAAAGGTACTTTAATTTCAATTTCAGCTCTGCAGTAGTCATAAAACAAGCAAGGGAGTGTTGGGCTATTTTGACATATAATCATCTGTTCAGATGAATAAATGAAATGACTTAACAGTGATATACTTAGTTGGTTTTACTAGCAACAAAAACCAAATGGATGCAGAAATTTAAGTGTTTGAGTTGCTTTTACTCCTTGATTATATTTGTGTGTCTGATTTTTATCCATTATCGTTTTATTTAATACTATGCTGCTTATATGTTTTGTGCATATGACATTTTTGGTGTCATACCAACTTTTTAAGTAAAGTGTAACTTTGGAGGGACCTTTTGTGGTGATGTTTGTTTCAGACAGCAGACAGCTTGGAGTTGTTTTTTTCAGGAAAATTAAACCAGTTTTCTGGACTTAATAACATCTACTGTCACAAAAAGCATCACAAATGTAACTGTTCATTCAGCCTAAACATATGAGAAAAAATTAGACAAAAAAAAAAAGTGAACCTTCTGATAGGTACTCCCTATTGATGTAATTTTAGATCTCAGAGTAAGTTTGGGTCCCTCATCTTGACAGGTATTGTCATGCCAGTCAGTCTTATACTTTGCTGTTAGACCTAAGCTTTGGTTGGTGGCAAAGGATACAGAGATTGTGGAAACAGATGCACACAAAATAAATAGATGAATAAATTACATGAATTTTAAAAAATCACATTATCACAATATTACTTGACTGAACTTGCATAGTACGTTTATTGTTGTCATATGTTAAATGTTTGTTAACTAGTTGGTAAGATTTCCTTTGAAGGCATTGCAAATAATATATTTCTGTAAAATTAGGAGCATGTTCAAGGATACAATAGGATGGGATGGTGGAGACAAATATGGATGAAGCATCTCTGGCTGCAGATCCATTACATTGACACTATCAAGATGAACCAGTCTACCCAAAGTTCTTGGGTGTATTGTGTGTTGGAGGTCAGGAAAGAAGTTGAGGTCAGGGAGAGAATGATGTGCGCCAAGATTTGTAAAAGTATCTGAGACAAATTTTTTCTCCTAAGAGCACAGTTTGTGTGTATGACTTTCTGTAAGTCGCACATGACTTCTCCTTTCAGGGATAGTGAATTGTCGTTTTACATATTGCACATTGTACTAGATCAATATTGGAATGGATACTACTGACCTCATCAAACAGGCCATTGTGTTAACATACATCCTTGATGGTGTAATCACAGGTGGACACCTCTTTGTACTTGTATTCATACAACATCTTGAATAACCACTTTTGATCTAGTCTCATTTACCTGTAGGCAAATAAACACAGAGCCTGTGTCACACAGTTGGCTGTTCGCTGAACAACATAATTGGAACATCAGGAGCTTTACGAATGTTCCTCTAAAGTCACAAATACATTAAATGACCTGAATTTTATCATCTCTCAGACATTTATCACATTTCAGATTTGCCCGAGTTGGCTTTCTTGCTGAATAATTTACAAACATATCAGTAAGCACAGTTATGTAATAGATGTGATATGAGTGAAGTAAATGAGCATAAAATGAATAATATATAATCTTACAGAGCTCAGAGTTTGAGCATCTATTCAGCTAAAGATACACAGACTGGAGCTTTTAGCCTTTTAAAATGCAACTTCTCACTGGTCAGTGGGTATAGTTAACACCACCAGTCAAAACAAATGTTACAGACAACTAGCCTATAATGCCACCTGGTAATATACTGAATATTTTTCTCTTAATTATTCTTGTCCTTTTTTAATTTACAAAGATGACGACATTCTTTTTACTAAAATTCTTCTCCATCTGTCATGACTGCAATCATCTACGCAATCATCTACGTATAGCAATCCAATTTTCACTTGATTTTACTAAGAGACATGATGTGGAAGAACAACTTCTTGCACATATTTAAGTGTGAACTCTGTATACATTTAAGACAGCAGTAAATCTCTTATAGCACTCTAGTCTAACATTTTGCATTTTATTTCACTTGTGCACCAAATCTATTTAATTACAGTACACCAGCTAAAGATGTAGGTGCATCTAAACACCTCATTTTGAATCCATTTCAAGGAATGCTTTTTGATTGGCTTTTTTATCATTGTGTTATTCTTCCTTAGCTCAGGGAAGAGAGAAATTAAAACTTAATTCACAGATATTCAGAAAGGCAAGTCTTACACATCTAAACATGTGAAATGTAAGATGCACCGTTGTCAAAAACTTGATTTTATGTGTGACCAAATGAGCCCTGCACTTTAGAGCTCTGTTTTACAAGTTTATCTCCTTTCTGTCTGTCTTCTAGCTTGGCGGTGATGAAAGAAGAGTAGACAGCAGGACAATCTACGTTGGTCATCGGTCAGGTCCTGCCACCGAGGCGTTCATACCACCCAAGTTCTGTGACAACAGAATTGTGTCCTCCAAGGTAAGAAGCACGTTCCAACCTGCCCACAACAGCCATTAGCATGCACGATGGACGATCCGATCCAAAATGATATGCAGGTGTGAATGCATCTAATCTGCATTCAGACCTGCTTGCTCAGACCACATTTGAATATAGTCTGGGTTGTTGGTAAATGCTCTCTTTAGTTGTGTGTATGCAAATGTATCCCAGGTAATGTTACAGGGCTGCATACTCAACTGACAATTCATGCGTAAGAAGTAAAATTTTAACCCTACAGAAACTACAGAAATACATCGCTGCTGGTAAAGAACAGAGTTGGTATTTGAGTGTGAAGTATCATATGAGATACTAAGTGTGCACAGGACCTCAGAAACACAAGTGTCACTCTTTCTGCGTATACTAAGATAATATCCATATACCTTTTTCTTTTTTGGTCCTTCCACTTGTTTGCGTTTTGCTTTTTAACCAGCCTTCAGGCATTTTTCTTTTCTTATTCAGCTCTTTTGAATGCAAAATGAGCTGTATAGCAAAATTTGTTTCTCCTCCATCTTCATGTTCTTGGCTTTGCTCCCAACTAAAGGTGATTATTTGTCTGTCAGGGGAGCACAGACTGGCAGTAAAATACATGGCTGCTATTAATGTTCTGGAAGGGTGGGCAATTAGGTTGTTTCCCCTGAGCTTTGATAGACTCCCCCCAACAGAAGTCTTGCCCATACATCCCGCTACGGCTGCACAATTAATCGAATTTTGATCGTGATCACAATTTTGGTGGCCACAATTTAATGACCTTGATCGTCAACGATATTAAAATTCAAAATACGAGGTCCGCTGCTGCATCTCTTATCATCAAACACGTTTTCAACCAGCAGTCTGCCGACCACCAGGGGGCGACGCATATTCCAGACTTCATTGAGCTACCTAAACGACAACA
>JAVQJG010166717.1:0-13615 GCA_036024015.1 Craterocephalus amniculus
CCCCCCCCCCCCCCCGGTGGACTAAGAGACCCATGAGTCAGAGATGCATACCTTCGCTTGAGCATTGTATTATCTCACAGTTTAGGTTTACTTCCTCCACGTTTGTGACATTTCCCGTATGCACATGATTTACAGAGATAACCAAAAGGCTACCCCAGCCCTGTTATCTGTCTCTTTTCCATCACGCAAGAAATTACTTGTAGAAATATAGCTTTTTCAATTTTATAAGAAATTTGCCAAAGTAAACTGTTTTCTAATTTAGCAAAATTGGAGTCTTTAGTAACATTTCATTCCAATTAGCTACAGTCAGAAGGTGCACCACCAGACTAGTATGACAGATTTTGTAAAAAACATTAACAACTGTAAATATTCTCTGGTTGTATGAAAGGTTTTATAATTAGAAAGTCAGTGGCTTAAAAATTCACCTCTTAGCCCTTACTCCTTCTCTTTGCTTATGCCACTGGAGACAGCCATTTCCTCAATTACCATGCTAGTGCTGAATGGATATTTCTGCTGAATCAATGCAAATACAGCAGAGTGAATTACTAGGAGCATCTGCCCTGGAGACCTAATGATAAGCCCCTCAGGAATACCAGCCCACATAAATATGATGGCAGGTAACACGGTCAGAAGACAGTAAATGTTTCACACAGTAAAAAGGGGGTAATTTGTGGTCCATTTACATATAAACATCTAAAGTTTTCTAATTACCAATAGCTTAAAAATTAGAAGGCATCTAATATCTAGCTGCTGAGTGAATATAATCTTTTCCATTTTAAGTTTTTATAGCTTTTTCATGCATGTAACATGGCTGCAAAGTTCAAAGCCATTGACCATTTGCAGCTACGTCACAAATACCATGTGACTGTATACTACCACGCACGCCCCCACGGTAGGCAAGCTTGGTAGGATTTAGCATAGAGAGTACTGCAAGTGTAGCATGGAAAGCATTCCCGTTTTCTTGGAATATTAACTGTAAGAAGCGCAGTGTCTCTATAAACATGTTTACCACTTGTGCAGCAGTGGGTCGTCATATCAGAAAAGAAAAGAGATCATAGAAGTCTGATTATTGATTTCCAGCCCACCCTGAAAATAAATAATTGTGGATTGCGGCGGAGGACGGTCCGCGTATAATCCGTCCTTGTAATCTTATTTTCTACTAAAAGCAAATGATAAACAGGGAAACCAAAATGAGACAATACATTTAATTTACATCTGAGTTTCTGGGATGTGCCAGAAAGTGTTGATCTGACAGAACCTGATGATGCCACCGCAGGTCTGCTGCTGGTACTCTCCACAAAACGCACACGACACTAAAATCCACGTGATAACTTGTCCACTTTAACAGAAAACATATTTTTTGCTTCCCTTTTGTTATTTAACAGATGAAGAGATGTGCTGTAATGAGAAACGTTATTCGGACATGTTTCTCACTGTGACCCAAGCACCGAGAGAAACTGAGCAACCTGCGGCCACTTGTTCCTTTTCTGGCAGATGATCACTTCTAATCATAGACATAACATGCATGGATTCTATCCGCTCTGGATCTATGCTGTTTTCCATCTGGAAAATGCATCATGGTACCAGTAAGCCCCTCATTCTTTGCAGTCAATAGAAAGGCTAATGCTTCATGAACGAAGTTCACCATGAACCTGTTCATACCGCCAGCTTGTAAAATCTACAAAAAGACACTGAACTGAAACACCGTGACACGAATGTGCTGGATCTGCATACAAGCTTTTCTACACTTCCCTCCAGCAGTGTGGGTGAATTACGAAAATATAAATTAGTGATATGTTTGGGTAGCAACCTGGTTAGCTAGCTGCACTCCAGACTGCAGAGATCACACTCAATTGGCTTTATTTTCTCCAGATAACATGCGAACGTTGAGTATCCAGATGCTTGGAGTTGTCAGGAAGAGAAATGACATCATCCAGAAGTCTGTCTGAGAATGGGGGCATTTCTCAAAGTGAGCATATTCCCTCAATCCTAAGACATGATTGGTTAATCAAGCTTAAAGTTTGCATTTTAAAAAAGTGCCAAACTTGTCATATTTAGGACAAAACTTTGCTACTTTACAGAAAATAAAGCATGTTACCATTGCCATGGCAGGTCAGTTTTCTTTAAGCCAACTCCTCCGTGTCTGTCATAAAATGAGGTTCCAGCTTAGCTGAGGACAAAATGAAATAGCAATGATAAGCAACCCTATGGTCTCAAACGTCAATACAAAAGAAATCCGCACAGACACTGTGGTTAACTTTAATCTCAGTCCATTTAGACGGTTTTCTTTGACACAACAGGTCTAGGCACAGAGAGCTTTCGAGCTTTATACACAAACCAGCATGGAAGTTAACCACAGCGTCTTTGCAATGATTTCTTACATCTGAGACTAAAGCTGAAAAAGGTAAATGGTAAATAGACTGAACCAGTAGGCCTATAGCTCTTTCCAAGTCATGTGACCACTCAAAGAGCTTGAAAATTTGCTTGAAAATTTGACCATGCATTTGTCATTGATGAAACCCTCATGTATGATGAGTATAATCTGTGTTGAAAGATTATCTTTTGTTTTGAATGGATTTCTATTTGTGCCAATGTAGAATATTTTGTATAGGAAGGTTTGCATCATGTGATTGGACACAGCCAATCAGAGTCTTAGGGGCAGTATAAATGAGCCAGAAGGGAGGGACGGCAGTACCTCTCGCTACCGATCAGCTGGCTACTGCGGGCATTTTCTCTTCTGTAAGCCCATCTTCCTCTGTACTCTTGTGATTAAACTATTAGTAGACTCTATATCAACTCAGCGTCCTGTGTTCGTGATAGAGAGTAGGCTTTCCCCCTGCCAGCTTGCCGCGTGGAGCAGACTATCCCGGGGGCCTCCTGGCTCCTGGAGCCCAGTGGGGACCGGAGAGCACCAACCCTGTATGGAGCAGATTCCCGAGTCTAACTGAGGTCTTAAAGGACGGATTCATCTACACTCGCAGTAGCTTAATCAATTTCAGTATAATCCACTCACCCCTTACATGAAGGCTTCCATCAGATCCGAGATAGTCCTGTTTTTTTTTGGCCAACTTTCACAGTATTGCAGATTTATAAAGATACCTTTCCAATCCCACTCACACAAAAAGACATTGGTGAGAAACAGTCGACTTGGTTGGACAAACAGGCGATAACATGAAGTCTTAAATGCATCTGGGTATTCCTGTCAGACAGAAGATGACACTGAGTTGTAATATTGAGCTGTAATATTTCTATTTATGTGCTGCAACATAGTTAAATTGATGAAATGTATTCATACTCAGTCATGAGACCTGACATTAAACCATGTTGAGCACTTCTAATCTACAGAGTAAGTGCTCAACTACCCATCTAGGTAAATTGTAATTAATGGAGAGAAATAATAAAAGGAGACATAACTGAACTTAAAGACAATGGGGTCTAAATTCTCTTTATTTTGAGTATTCTATTTATAATCATGATCAAAAAGGAGGATAAAAGAAAAGCAGAGCTCACAGATGTTTCAGTACTGAGAGCCTTGAGAGTGCACAGGCCAAAATAATAACAGGAAGAAAAACACTTTGTTGGCTCATGAGCCCCAAAAAAAGAAAAACCATCAGTGCCAGATTTCAAGTCAGCAAAGGCTGACAAATGAAACAGAAACTTTGAGTTTGTACAGTATGAGTGTGTGTGGGATGAGGCAACTGTTGTTACAAATGTATAAGATGCTTCATTATCCTCAATCATCGCTCTTAGCCAGACCAGAGAGTGAGCCAGCGCAGCAGTCTGGCCCGCTGCTAGAAGCCTCGCTGACACTCCGGTATATTGCCTGTCAGAGTGTGCCGCTTCAGGGGGCAAGGTTCAATATAAACAATAAACAGACCAAAAAAAAAAAGCAGAGCAGGAGCTATAATAATGAAGACAAACCGAGGAAGAGTTTGAGAGAATTACAAAGGGAAACTTTTAGACCCGGTTTGTTTTCAAAGCGTGTGCGCCTCCATCTGTTTACATGTATGAGACGTGTTGCTGTTTGTGCCTGATGATGGGGCTGACTCTCTCAGCCGAACATGAGCAGAGTCTGTCAGACTTGACAGTCTATCAGGAGCACATTCCTCTCTCTCATGTCCACCCCCACCATCACTCATTCTGCCCTGCTCTCCTCCCTCTGTCTCTTCGTCCTTATCTGCTTCCTTCCATCCGTCTTGCGCTCAATTTTTCATTTCAGGTCCAATCTTTTTGACGTTCTTCTCACTCCCACTCCAAACAACACTTCTTCCTTCTCTCCTGTCTTCCTCTACCTGCCTGTCAATCTGTTGTCCTCGCCCTTCCTTCTTTCTCACTCCTTTGTGAAGCCAATATGCCCCTACATGTGTTTGAGACATGTTGATCATCACATGACAGGCAGCATAAGTGCAGTCATTCAGGCGCGGTGTCCCTGCAGGAGAGGGCATGTCAAAGAGCATATAAGAGAATGTGTCTAGTAAATATAATGTATATTTTTGTCTATCAAGATGTTGTGCCTTAGAGTTGATATATTTCCCATTTTTGTTTTTTTTTTCTGTTTTTCAATTTAACTGTATTTGTATTCATAACATGTTAAAGTTGCTCATTAAGGGTTCAAAAATACGCAATACAAAATCCCTGAAACGCTTCTATGTACACGTGAAACAAGTGATCTTTGTCAGGGGACAAGGAAAAAGTGGCTGTCCCCCATATTTAAAGATGACTAAAAAAGAAATGAAAAAGTTTCTTGTTTTTTTTTAAAGAGACAGTAGTCAGTGTGTTCTCAGTTTCTTGAATCAGGTAGGAATTATGTGGGTGACTTGTTCCAAGAATGACAAATCTTTGTCAACTAACCCTAAAAACTATTGGAGCATTTTTAGCAAATGCTTTTAAAGTGATTTTTACAGCTCATACCTTTGCATTAGCCATTTGCTTTGCCAATAATTCGTCACCCAAGAAACATCCATTAGGAGTTGTGTCAGACTCTTTGGATAATTTGCTGCTCGGCATGACTTTGCAAAGATTTAATGGATGGTAGATATTTATGCTATACCAGGCTTTTCACTCATCTTAACTGTCTTGTAGTTTATATTTTGGATTAGGATGGCAGAATTGTAAGTCACAGCTTATTATCAGCAGGAGATATCATTGTGCATGTAATGACAGGTAGCAAAACAGACATGCTTTGGTAGAAAAGACAGTGACGAAGTTAACTGTGATGTAAAAGTGACATGATATTTAAAAGAAAAATCCATATAACAGCGCTTGCAACTGCAATGACATCACACTGGATCCTTTCTACTTCTCCTAACTGAAAAGGAACTGCTGTCTCCTGCATGTAAGATCCTGACTACTCCTAAGTACTTTACACAACCCTACTTAAAAACAAATATCACTTTAATATTTTTTGTAAAGACTAATCATCACTTCCAAAGGGAATATGTGACTGAAATACAGTACAGGCTCTCCACTGATATGAACTGAGTTTCTGGAGGTTAGACTTTTTTTCTCTCATTCCAACAGTTGAACGCTTCACCTGGTTAGACTATATTTCATATGACCTCCTTTCTACCTAGAGGTATTTCTCAAGAACGAATGAGAAATGAAAAAAGCATCATCTGAATGACGAAAACATTTTAAATGGAAACTAAAATGTAATTAATTTTAAAGAGTAATCATACACCCATGAGAGGGAATCACAGCATTTGCGGGTCCATTTAAGAACTGATCCCTTAGCTCGGCATGGTTTATGGATTTCAAGGTGTCTTTCGGAAATCTGCTGTATCTATTTGTACTTGGGCATTTTTGTACTTTGGGATGTGAATATGAGCTCTCATAAAGTCTGCCCACGTCCCAGTGCAACATCTCGGCCATATAAGCAATGCCTGCTCTGCTTTGCTGCTGGAATATGAAATATGCATGGACCATAAAGAGCATATGGACCATCCATCTCAATATCCGCTCTAGCAAACCATCAGAAAGATCATTAAACCCAACACACACACTCTTGCTCGTGCACACACGCGTGCGCACACAAAATTGCACATAAACATGCACTCCCAACGTTGTGCATAATGGTTTATCAGTTTTAGTGCCAACTTTTGCTGACTGCGCATGCAGTTCAAGGCAGACGTACACATACACACACACACACCAAATACACGTTCAAGAGAAGATGTGACATTGGATTTCCTTGCATTTGCATTTGCTCACTTTGAATTTGCAGTCGTAATCTAAAGACATCACAAACAACTGTCAACATGGCAACACTGTAAAATAATTTTTATAGAAAGAAACATAGGCACATGTCTGACTTTTCTTCTGTCTCTGTTTCATACACAAACACACACAATCACACACATGTGCCACCACTCTAAACTGCCACTGTCTATATTGTCTTTACCACACCTCTGGCAGGCTTTTGTCAACATCAGGCTCTGTGGCCATCCACTGCAGGGAATGAAATTTTAATAAGGAAGAGAGACAAGAAGAACACTTGTCTGTGTGAAGGCAAAGTAAAAAAGGAGGTTAAAGCCGCAGCCAAGGAACAAAAGAGAGAGGAATGAAGAAAAAGTGAAGGGGTTGGCGACAATAGAAGAGGAAAATGGCAGAGATAAGGGAAATCGGAAAGACTCAGGAGGAGAGTGAATTCTCATTCACTGCGATTTTATAGACATGACAACAGAAAACTACCACTGGGTGAGCACCACTGTATCTAAATCTACCCATCTGTCCTCTTTCATCGCCTCTCTTTTTCTCGCACATCTCTCTAATCTCTTACTACAGGACATGTCAGCAAGGAGCCTGACACTAAGTCAGCGTCATATTCTATCATCCATGCAGACAGAGATGGAAGCGCACGCAAACAGGACAGCTCCGAGACAGGTTTCGTTTTTTATCTAATCTCTTTGCTCTCGCAGCCATTGCTTCGTTCCTCACTCCATCTCACTTTCCCTAAAAGTTGTCAGCTCAGGTGCAACCCACATCAATCTGATAATGGCTGCTGCACTCTTCTAACTTCACATGGCAGGCTTAAAAGCCCATTTCGTTTAATGTGCAAGAATGAGGCAAGGCTATGAGATGGGTAAGATATATGTATGTGGGTGTCTGTGAGAGTGTGTGTCCTTTCCTGGATTTTTCAACCAAACTTTGTTACTGATGTCAAACTTTACCTGATGTGTATACTATACGTCCGCATATGTATGTGTATGCAGTGAATCTTTTGAGAAAATCCTTTTTCTCATTAAATGATGTCATCTGATTTAATTTGGCAGTTAGCGCTCATTACCCATAACACTCAGCTGCTGTCATTCCAGAATGCAGTTGCATGTCGCAGTCAACGTTGCATACCATGCTGTACACAGTCTACATGTGTACTGTCACCGTTTTATTTAAAGAAACAGTAATAGGTGTTATTTTTCAGCACTCTACAGTATCGTGTCACATCCTTGATGCTAATTGGAGGTGTGTTGCAAATGGTACCTGTTAAGTGACTAAGTCATTTACATGATACATTAAACAAAAGGAAATCAAACATGGTTAAGTATATACAATTGAATAGAAGAGCTGATGATATTACAGTTGAGACACTTATATATTCATGCGGTTTATCACATCATGGGAAATCTAGGCCAGCAAAGTATCCCTGGCTGAAACACTTGCTGAAGTCTGGTTCTAAAATAATATAACATACAGCGAGGCATGTTGACAAGCTACTGAAATCCATCGTACTGTTATTACACACACACAATTGTGTCTTTCACACATTCTAACTCAATGGCCCTGTGTAGGTTTGCTGTCAATATACATCCTAAGGAAGTCCAATCACAAGTGAGCAGTTTTTAGTAGGGGTGTGAATCTTTTCCTAACTCACGATTCAATTTGATTCCGATTCTGTATCGATTTTCGATTCAAACCGATCTTAATTCACATTTAATCCTCTTTTAGTAACAAAGTGTGCTGATTAACTCCGTTCCTCTAGAAGATAGAAACAGCTCTGAGGAATTGTTTCATTAGGTAAAAGAAAACTCATCATTTTCATCAAAAAATGGTTAAAAACTTAGCTAACCAGGCAAAGTTTAACATGTCTTTGTCACTTTGCAGCAGCTTTGAAAGTCAAGCTAATATTTTTTAGCCTTTTCAAAAATCGATTCTTGGAAATTTTGAAACAATTCTGAATCTTGATGAACAAGAATCTCGATTCTGGTTAAAAACAATTTTTTCCCCTACCCACAGTTTTTAGTGCCGGGCTGAATCGGCACGAGGCAGATTTTGGTTCAGACTGATCACATTTAGAGATGTTTTTGGTTGCATTTGGTCACACGTGCTCAGAGTAACAGTCAAACTCCTACCTTCTCAACTGAGTGAGTAGCTCATCATGAGGCACATTGCTGCCTTCATACACTAAATAATCATTGCTGTCTGGCAAAAACCTTCAGCTCCAGTTGCATTGGATTTCCACTGTATTTGCATAATGACTAGGGAAAGTTGATCAAAAGTTGCCACTGGATTCCAATGCCAGGTGTGAAGCGACATACTTGGAGCTGTCTATTTGTGAGCAGGACAACTAGCATCCATCGTTTACAAACTAAATGGGACTTTAACGAGCAGAGAAGCCTGGAAGCCGAAAATACTTCCTCCCGTTTCAAAACTCTGCTTCTCTATTTCTCCTCCAGGGATGCGCTGCCTCTCCAGAGTACTGAACGCTGCCAAAATGTAAATGCAGCGATAGTTAGGGACTGTCATTGGCGCACTGCTGGCTTCTGGTTTAAACTTTAAAAATATCTCTTTTGAAAGCCCGTGTTCTGCCTGCTCACCTCAGCTGCTGGGGAGCTCTTTTGATAAACCGACTGCCTGTCTTGTTAGCAGCACTTTGATTCAGCCAATTTCCGGAATATGAAAAGATGCCGTTATGTCTTGGGAGACCATTGAGCCTTTATGCACGGCGGTGTGTGTGTGTGTGCAGCTGGTTAAGGATCAGTGCTGTGTGAGTTGGCGCTTGTGGGCAAATACACCTGAGTGAGAACAGAAGCATGCACACCTGGCAATCGCACACGCACAAACACGCGAAGGCTAAACTCAAGAGAAATGAATCAACGGCAAAGAACAGCAATTTGACATTTTCGTCCCCTCTGGCAAGGACTTTCTCCCTCACTTACTGTCCTCATTCCCCTTCAGTCCCTTTGCTTTCCAGTTTTTTCAGACTCTGTTTGACTTCACCTGTTCCTCATCCCTTCCAACTTTGCGCGCTCCTTCCTTCTGTCTGCCACTGCCAATCTATCCACTGTAGTGTAAAGTTGTAATCCCTTTCTCTCCTGTCGTTTACTTCCTCCTCTATCTTAGTAATTATCTCTCCACCCTGTCCCCTTGTTGCACCCCCTGTCATCCATCTATCTGCCTCTATGTAAAATATCTCCATCTGCCTTCCCTTTCATTCTCCATTTCTCATTCCGTACCCTTCCTTATCACGTTGGGCCGACCCCTTCATCTTTCCTCTACTTCCTTCTATCTCTCCTCCCTCTCATCAGCGCCCTCCTTCTGCTTGCCTGCCTCCATCTTTCCATCCCTCCTCCCGCTCGCGGGCTGATTGAAATTCAAACCCGAGCTTTGCTGGCCAGTGATTTGCTTAGCACACACACCTGTCCAGGACCATGGAGGTTTGCAGCAATCTGCTGTTGGGAGTTAAGCGAGAAGATAAAGCAGCATCAGAGGTGGCGGCGGCGGCAGAGTCGTCCATCCATTAGTTTGCCGCTGTAATGTTTATCATTACCAGTGAGCCAACATCACCAGCAGCCGGAATTCACTTTCTTTCTCTGAGCTGTGGACCAAGTTCATCTCCCCGGCACATTAGGCGCTAAACTTCCTTAATCTACACCCATCTGCGTTTCTCTCGTTCTCTCTCCCCGTTCCCGGTCAGGTGTCTTCTCCAAAGTCTTTCCTTTTTTATCCAAGTCAGAGGAGCAGTAAAGTGAAGAAGCGCCAGTGAGAGGAAAAGAAGTGACGAAACTGAACCTTTGCGTGTGCACAGTTATGGGCTGAGCAATAAATCAATGGGTTTGTTATTGACACCACTTTGCTTTTAATTTACTGTTTTCCTATTCCCCTGTGGTATTCTGCCTTTTTTATGCAAACCCCAAATCTAGTTCAAACCCATTTATTCCATCTCCGATTAAATACTGCAGTCTGAGAAAAATAAAAATTGCAGGGACATTTAAGCGTTCACTGTGCGGACCCTCCCAGTAATCCAAAAGTGGAAAATTCTGTACTTCCACAGCGTATTCTCTGCTGCATTCGCTGAATGGCACTGCACTGAAACAAAGAGATAATAGCTGAACTTGAATAAATCATTTGCTTCAAATGGCAACAAGTGATTGAAGGACTTTTTCTGTTTGAGAAAATGTATAAAAATAGAATATTTTGAGTGAATGAACTTGATAAATGATGGCTATTATGTAGATGATTGTCAAGTAATTGACTGACAGACAATCTATTTTTTGCATTATGATTAAGAAAAGGAAGATTTTCAACTTCCTGCTCCTTTTTACACATGGTGGTGCATGAAGATGTGCTTTTGATTAATTTTGTTGTGTTTTATATTTATCTGTTTTGTATTTATACATAGCAACGTGTGAAATTGATAATAAAAATCTTGAATTGAAAATAGAAATATATAGAATTGAAAATAGAATGAAATGTCTTGAGTTTTCTAAGATTAGATATTAAGTTCATATCCTGCATAATTTCTACTGGGTGTTTTTCCCTGCCTGTACTGTCCACTATACTCAACTTTCAACTTTGAACTTTAACATAACATAAGAGTGTGTGTATTTGTGTGTATGTCTTAATGAAAGGGTTAAGAGAAAGGAATTGCTGTTTGTATGTGTGAGTAGAAAAAAGGTTGGATACACATTTGCAGGTGTCACTGCTGCCTTCTTAAACACAGCTGTGTGTGTATGTGTGTGTGTGTAATTCTGTGTATTCACATGGATTTGTTTGTCGTGTTTCATCTGTGAGACCATCTCAGGCAGGACAGCTGCTTCAAAGATGGCAGCGTGAGCTTTGTTCTCTCTTCAATCAAAGTGCTTCCCCACAGCTCGGCCTGCCAGACAAAACCAAAGACAGCCAACACCGGGCTCAAAGCTCGGCTCAATCGGACAGGAAGAGAAACCAAGAGAGAAGGAGAGAGAAGGAGAGAGGAAGAAAGAGACGGAGTGAGACTTGTGGGTGAGAGGCCACAAGGTCCATTTCTGTCTCTGGTGCAATGTGATGAAACCGGCAGGCAGCCAATCAGACATGACGGCGAGCCAACCAGGGCATAACCTGCGGGTCAGCTAACACACATTCATGCACACGCACTCACATGCAACCATAATCATCAGCATGTGCGTGTTTAAAACCCAGCATTGTTCTCTGAGGTCTAGGCAGACTTTTCTTCATATCAAGTGTTGCATGTAGAAGGTAATTGGATTGGCTGTAATTGGTTGTGGTCCGTTGGTTTGAATAGTAAATGCTGGCTTTGCATAAACACACAAATTAAATCCTTGTTTATGTTGTGTGTCTAAACACACTGCGTGCACTGATGTATGTTGGCGCGTGGACTGCGAAAGCAGACCTTAATCCTATTTTTTTGTGCACTCCGGGATAAGAGCGACGGAAGAGTCTTGCGGTGAGATGGAATAAGAATGAGTGATGGCAAACAAAGGAGTGGAAGATGGAAGGATGAGGTGAGAGTGGTCAGAGGAAGAAAAGGAGACATAGCAAGAGGCCAGAGAAGTCAGCAAGAAAATGAAGGAGAGGCTGAAGACTGTGCGGTTGCTTACAGAGGCATAACATTCAGGGTTGATGTGCCATGTGTGTGTATATTTGTGTGTGTGCCACCCTCTGTCTGAGGCGAGGCTGCATTACAATAGGTCATGTTCATTTTCATGGAGCTTGTGTGTATGTCAGACCATTCCAGGAACCATCTCTCTATCAAATACCAGCAAATTAAGGGTTTGTGTTAAGAGGGGTTGAAGATTTTTAAGAAGTAAAATAATAATAATGAAAAGACAATGCAATAGAATAGTACAGCATTAATTCAAAATTGAACATACAATCAAAACTGGGAAATGGTTCAAACTCATTTGAATGAGGTGTGTTTATACGTTGTAAGAACCTACAGGATTGGCCCATGAGGATCAGATCTGAATGATCCTTACCCAAGTGAAGCAAACAAAGCGCCACAGATGACTGATTAGATTTTGAATTTTCAGCTTCTCCTAATTGTTTTTTTTTTCCAGCATCCTCACACGTCCACTTACTTTGTCCAGTGGTGTGTTCTCAAAGGCAGGTAGTAAACAGGAGGGCATTTTCTGATAGATGGGAAAATCCTGCTTCCGTAAATATACTTGATATGAACATATATTCTGCAGATGTGCTGAGTTCAGACATATAATACATCAAATTAGCAGCATCATCAATCTGTTAAAGGTACATCATTCTCTCAGTCATCTGTAACATTCCTCACAGCTTCATCCACACATAGGCTGCCTGTCAGAAAGAGCCATGGTGTGTAAGTTCTATTTGCCACTTGTACAAGATTGGGAAGACCATTAAGTGAGTCCCTTTTGCTTTCAGACTTCCACTGTGGATTATTTGTGGTAAAGTCCATTTGCTCTTTTACCAGTTTTCTTTTAAAACCTATCGTCCCTTTTTACGTCCCGAGAAAAATTTGGAAATGTTCCTGATAAGATGTTTGTCGAAACAGGATAGTGGATTTTTGTGATGCGACCTATCAAGAACATTTCTTGTGCATTCAGCAAAAACGAACTGCCGCAACATGTCCGCTCTTATGGCACAGGGCGCGGGCGGGGTTAGTCGGTAAAAGTCTGCTACAGTAGAAGAGGAAGCTTTGTCAAAATGCAAACGGTGTAAAAGACAAAGTGCGCAATATTACTGCTTTTCTGAGAAACTCTGAAACGTGCTTAAATTCCTGAAATAGTCACAATTTTCTTACAACCACACATAAATATAGCAATTCATCGAGGCATGCAGTGGTAGTCTAACCAGAGTTACAGCCGATGAAAGCAGCAAAAGAACACAAAACAACACTTATACTACATGTTTAAGCTTACAAAAGAAACGTGATTCGCCTCTAATTAATGATGGCACATTTAGACTACATTAACAGTGTGGTATTAAATTTAAGAAAAGGACCATGTATTACTTTACTTGAGGACAGTGTTTTCATTATTAGGACTACAAGTCCTACTGGCTTTTCAGTTTCTAAGCATACAGTATTACAGTGAGTGATCATAGCAAGCGATCATACATGTTGCTTTGAATTAGACAAAACAGCAGAGGATTGTTTCAGACACAACTACAGCACTGAGACTCTGACCAAAGTGACTAATTACACGTCTGAATACAGCGGTGGAAACATGTCAGTCTTTGTTTTGGACCTTAGTACTGCATTTGATACAGCTGGCCACCATAAATAACTAAATAAATAATAATAACATATTTTTGGAAAACAATGATTTTACGTCTAAAGACATAATTAATTTAGCTTAACGGTTGAGGGGGATTATATTTTTAATATGTAAAATGCCTTTTGATAAATTAAATCAAGAACTGTTTA
>JAVQJG010166718.1:0-11765 GCA_036024015.1 Craterocephalus amniculus
TCAAATTATGAAAGTTAAACCCCTTAGCGAAGAAAAAGCGTCACACAAAAGCTAAGAAAAAAATAGCCGCTATCGCTAACTAAGCTAGCCGGACGTGAAATCGGGTATAGTCCCTTTAACTCTGAGTTCCCGGTGCTGCTGATAGAAACATCCCCACAGCATGATGCTGCCACCGCCATGCGTCACAGTTTTATGGTGGTGGGTTTTCATCAGACATTGTGTTTTATATGATGGCCAAAAAATTCCCTTTTAGTTCCATTTGACCATAGGAACTTTTCCATATGTTAAGGAAGATTCCCTTTTTGGCTAAGTCTGAACATGCTTATTTTATTCGTGTGAGGAATAGATTTTTTTCCTGCCCACGTCCATGAAGCTTAGCTCTATATGTAAAGCTTATTGTGTTCCAGTGGGCAACTCTCTGTGCTACGGAGCTTTCCAGCTTCTTCAGGGTTACCTTTAGTCTCTGTGTTAGCACTCTTTCCCCAGTCTGGGAGGGTTGCTGGACGGTCCTCTCACTGGGTTATTGTGGTGCTATACTCATTTTCTGATGATGAATTTAATGGTGCTCTGTGGGATTTTCAAGGTTTTGTATGCATGTCTTGTGTGTGTGTGCGTAGGTGTGTGTTATAACCAGTCCTAATTTGAATTTCTCTACAACTTTGTCCCTGACTTGTTCGGAGCTCCCTGGACTTAATGATGTTGCTTGCTTGGTGGTGCTTCTTGATTAGTGGTGTGGTAGACTTTGGGCCTTTGTGCAGAGTCAAATAGTAAACAAAACAACAAAACAAAAACAGGAAAAATGCCTCCTGATGTCATACTCTAAACTGCTTTGTTGTTGGACAATGACATGGAGTTAAGGAAGCAAAGGATTGACAAAAAGACGCACTGCAATTAGAACACACTAACGAACACACTAACTTAGGCGTAAACTCTAAGTTGCACCACAGATCTGCAGCATGGAAACTACAGATGTTTAATAATTATTCAACAAAAAGTGGTACTATAGATATTCTTCATCCAATGCAAGCACATAAAGTCACACACAGAGTGTGTCCTGCAGGTTAAAAGTAAAGAAAAAAAAAAGTGACTTCATATTTAATGTGACTTCATTGAGGAAAATGCACAAAAGTGAAAACATTATCACAGGCTGTCACACTCACCCCTGTCCCGTATTTAAATGGCAGTTATAACAACTGCATGAACATAATCGAGCATTGCTTTGAAAGTTGGGGTCTCAAGGAATTGTGGGGTGGAATAAAATTGTCTTTCATAAAGGACGCTGTTGTGATTCCTAAAAGAGAAACTGATTTTCTTTAGAGAAATTAAACATGACTGTTACTTTTGGCTCAGTTTTTTGAGGTAGCAACTTTCCTAAGCAAAAAACACAAATACAGACAAATATCACCCAACCATGTGATGACTGGCCACAGGTGCAGCCTAATGAACTAATCAGTTCATTTCTGAAGGTAATTAATTGCACCGCATCCTAGTTTGGGACTTTGCAGCACAGGAAGGTAAGGACTCCACTTTTTTCAAACTTGACACTAATTTTGACTCTGTTCTTTACTAAAATATACACATTTTTAAAATGATGGAGGGGCACTAGGGGTGAATACTTTGCAAACCACCATCATTTCCAATATTTCTATGGGAGAACTGCGAGGCTCAAGCTACTGCAACTTTTCAATAGAAATTCATACTCTGCTTTAAATAGTTAATTAGTCTCGGCGTGTCTCCGGCGGTGTCTGGATGCGGATGGGAAGGGAATAGACGGAGACGCTTCTGTCTTCCTTTCCTTTTTTCCAGAAGGGGCAGGCCTATATATTTTGCAGCTCATGTCTGAAAGGCTGGCTCCAAGCGCTAGGGGTGGGCTCTCGCTGTCTGATGGTTTTCCAGTGAGTATTTGTCAGGTCAGACTGTGCACCGCCCGGCGGTCTCCGCTCCTCTCCCCGGGTTATTTATTACCTCTCTCCCCCGCCGGCAGCGCTGCGGCTCCGGGGCCGCTGCCAACACCGGCGCAGAGGCGGGGGCCGCGATAAGGGGGAGCCCGGCGGACGATGAAGAGCAGGAATGGACGCGCATTGCTTTTAAGGGAGGAAGGCTGTAAAACTTGTTTCATCATTACATAGCTGCGGCCGTCCTCCGCATTTTCTGTGGATCTCCTTTGAAACCCTCAAGTTGAGGGATGATGACAATGCTCCAGAAGGAAATATTTTTATTGATGCTCTTTATCATACCCTGTATTTTTATCTCTATTGAAGGATTCTTGTCAGAATTGTAATACGGATGTAAATGAGTAACTGGTTTACTAAATATTCCTTTGATCAACAGAACATAAAACTTTTAATAACCTTCTTAATCCATCATATGAAGCATAATTTAAAAGTGTACCAAACAGCTTCAGACTCCAGGTTTCACTTGTAGGCCTAAAACTTGGAGACCAAACTGATGGGAAATTCCACTGTCAGCTGACAAATTACAGGTTAAAAGCTGATCAGAGGTTATCATAATGATGACAATAATGGATTAGATATCTACAGTCCTTTATGAGTAACCCAAAGCAATTTATAGGGAATCCATTATCCATTCACCTACACAAGTAGAGGTGAAAACATGCAAAAGTGTTTTGAAACATAAATATAATGTGGTAATAAAGGGGTTATAGGGTTGGCCACGTGGGCGAGGGCCGGGCCACCCAAGACACAAACAAATTCTAATAGATATTCAGTGTAAACTGACCTTTAATTAAACATCACAAGTGCAATTGAATGCAGGATGCAATGTGCATGGTTGTTCAATATCAACATTATGTTCTCGATCATGATGCAGCATTTAGCATCATCTCAACAACAGCCTATGTATTTGTTTACCCAAAAATTTTTTCCTGAAAGAAAAATAAAGTATAGTGGCTAGCTATGTTATACATGTGTATCACATCCTTGTATCATCACATGGTCATTATTTAAACTGGGATTACCTTTTTTATCCAACCTATAGAAAAAGTTAAGCCAATTTTTTTTAAAAAGGTTTGGGTTTTGTATTATCCTGGCAGGATTAATAAGAATTAGACAGAGTAAACAAAGAATTACTAAAATTCCTATTTAGCACTTGGGAATGGAAGAATACAATAAATGAGATCACTTTTTAAAAAAGACAAAGGATGCACACCTTTCCTGTGACGTAATCCACACCGTTAGACAGAATATAATGTCTCTATACTCTAAGTTGGTCCACAGTGTTTTCTATCTGAAGCTTTAACTGGACTAAAACACATTTTTCAAGTCTTGATGTTCCTAAAGCATGAACTTGCTAGAAGAACGTGGTAATCTGTGTAAATGTCAGGGATCCCTGTTTCTTTGTAATTTTGAGGGTTTTCAGAGCAAGTGTGGGTTTTCTCCCTCGCCCCCATAGAAGACACTTCCACACTGCAGAAAAGGAAGCAAAGGTTAAGAGGTAGAGGTTAAATGAGGTTTCCCCAAAATCACAATCATTTTTATGAAGAAGCAATATGCTGATGGAAAAATACACTCATTTAACACCAAACCAACTTTAAAATGAAAGCTTGAGTGTTGTCACTGTACAAGTTTGGGGAACCCCTTCGTGATGAGCCATCGTGAATGAGTCACGACCAGGGATGCGTCGTGGGCGTTGGCATGGGTGTCCCCTTTATGACTAGTTTCATCAGGGCTCTCCTGATGGTGCAATCGGTCTATGCCGACGCACTCATCATCGAGGTTTCCACTGAGACATTTCAACGTGACACGAGCTGGTTAGATGAAGAAAGATTCAGAGAGCTTCTCATCTGAAATGCAGCGTTCCACTTCCTTGAAACAGCTTTGTAAACATGCACCGTAAATGTCAGCAGTTTAGATTGATGTCAGCCCCACCATGCCGAATACTCAACAACACGTGGAAAATGAGATGTGAAGTTTAAAAATATTATCTTTTGTTTTTGTTATATATATTCTTGAACAATAAGTATAAAATCTGTTTATGTCTTCACAAACCCACCAATTCCATCAGATTACCTTCAGACATTACAGTTTTAAAAAAAGGCCAATCTAATGCCTCCCATCATTTATAGTGAGGCGGTGCTGGCTGGTGTTGCTGCACATGTCGGCTGCGTGTTGGCCTGCCTGGTCCTGGCTGCAGGCGTACCAGTTCTGGTCAAGCTGTGGACTCTGGCTGCCTTGTGCGCTGCTTCCGCCTGCGGTGTGGTTTGCCTCCTTCCTGTGTGTGTCAGAGGCAGTTTGGCCTGATTTATAAGCTCCTGACACACAGCGCTTTGGTACCCTCCTCTGCTCCTGTAATGGCTATTCCATGTGTCGGTGGTAGATCCACCTGGGTGGTTCTCCACTGATGGGGGTCAGATGTGGTTTTGCTCACAAGCTCCAGGAGCTAAGGGGGACCCTGCCCTGCAGACAGCATGGAGAGAAAGTGCTTTCAGAAAACATGTTCAAGGTTTGGGCTCTACTACAGTTAAAGCATTAATCACATTAGGCTGATGTTTTGGTCAAAAGTTTAATTTTGGGGAAATTAAACGTTGAGGATCTCTAGTGGCCAAAAGTTACACAGTATTACACAGTAAACAAAATCACATCTATTTGTTGTTTAATTTGTCAGAGTGAGTTAGTGATGTAGTTGAACGGCTCATGCTAACCACATGGATCAGGCTGCAACTTTTCCCGGATGCCATTCTCCCAACTTTTTCTTTGCATTTCTATGTCTACATCACCACCTCTTCTTTAAAATAAAGACAAAGATGCAAATTACTTAACAACTTTAGGTAATCTGCATTTTTTTTTTCATCAGCAGCATATTTCATTAACACTATATGACCAACTTCTCAACAAAATATAATGGCTAGTTCACATTTTGTGATGTTTTAGTATAGAGCAATGTGATATTGAAAGTAATATTGAATGTCCAATGTTGAAAAGGGCTCAAAATATGACACTTTTGGACCGCAGCAACTATGGCACCAGAGGGCAAAGTGAGGTCAGTGTAGGTGAAGTATAACAAACAGACAGTTGAATTCAGGCACACAAGGAAAACATGGCACACCCATGTGCGGATCTGCAGTTGTGGCCTTATTGTGGTTATCTCTGGTGGAACATGTCTATTCAACAGCCAACGGTCTTATATGTGTATGTTTAGTGATGAATGTCTCATGAATCTGAAGCTGTGTTAGTATTATAAGTGATTATACATGAGCAAAAATAAATAAATAAAAACCTGTTTCACTTAAAAACTGAAAGTCCAAGTTGTGATTGGTGTCCATGAGCTTTAAGACAATTGGCTATTTTGGTGATTTTGATTTTAGATCCACAAGGCTGATTCATTGTGAAATAGTACAATAATATGAGTAAAAACCCTTTAGCGAGGCTATATGAAGATGGACAAGAAAATAGTTTTAGATTCGGTTATGTGGGTGGACGAGGGTTACTTCCTCGTGCTCACATTATAATGGTTCCTCCATTTTGCGCACTGAGGTGCCGTCCCTCGCAGTCCCCCTCCCCCTGCGGGGCTCTCTCCAAGCCTCCGCTGTTTAAATGGGCCAAGTTGAGAAGCGGCGGAGAGTGCAAATCTTGTTTGGTCTGGGTATGTGAACTTCAGCATGACTTCAGCAACATACTGGAAGTAAAATTTAACAATTCTTCCCAAACTTTAAACGGTATTAATGTTGCAAAAAAGAAACACTGGTATATTAAGCCTCGCATTTTTGGCTCACGATTTTAGCCTGATGATATCAAGAGTGTTAAAGTAATATTAGAAGTCTTCTTTTTCCTTTTTTAAAAATTATCTTTAATAGCAGTGAATATAGGCCACATTTTTTCCACAATTCTCCATGAGATAATTTATCTGCTTTGTTTTTGAAGATGTTCTGATTATGAATGTAGCCTTTTCCTTGTGAAAATTATATAATATCAGTAATAAATCCACATTCTGAGGGAAGGAAATAAGAGCTAGGACGTGCAGTGATCGCAGCAGCGTAATGTAAGGGGCTCAGGGCTTCCCAGCATGTCAGGTATTAACAGAGCGAGCGAGATTAAATGTGGGAGGTAGGAGCTGTGAGACTGGCGGAGAGCGCTGCCGCCGCTGCGAGCTGGAAACTACTGAATGGGAATCTATCCGGCAACTTCACCAGACCGCTGTCTCACGGCGACACGGGGACTCTGCGTAAAAACAAGCGGCGCGTCTCCAAGTCTGGGTCAGCCCAACTCACACACGAAGAGGACGCTCAAGTTGGATCGGGAGAGCAGCTTTTCACTTGTTACCGGCGCGCGGCTCCTACGAACATGCCTGCCATCAAAAAGGAGCGGCTGGATGGAGACGACATGGCATTGACCGCGTTCAACCAGTCCGAATACCTGGCCCCTTTAAATGCCACCGCCATCCCCGTGGTGACCCCGCACCCGCCACCCTACGACCACATTTTCGCCCATCACCGCGCGTACTTGGGGCTCCATGACTCGGCGCTGCATCACCAGCGCCTCCACCATCACACGGACGACTTAATGCTGGAGAGATTCTCTTCCATCCCTGACTTTCAGCCCTTCTTCGACAACGGAGAGCCGTGCATCGAGGTGGAGTGCGGGGAAAACAAGGCTTTGCTTTATATTAACAAACTGTGTCAAGGCAGTAAGGGACCCTCAATTAAATATAGGGGCGAGTGGCTCACTCCCAACGAGTTCCAGTTTGTCAGTGGACGAGAAACGGCTAAAGATTGGAAACGGAGTATTAGACACAAAGGTAAGAACAGCGCTCACTTTCCTGACGGTTCATGGTGTGATATAATAGTCTGAGATTACTTAAAAGCTTTATGGAAAACACTGTGGGCACCAACTTGGGTCTGGCGGTTCGGTGCTGGAGTTTTGGAGTGAAAGGGTTACAGCAGTGCAGCCAGTGCGTAAACAGACAGCTGAGTAAAGCCGCATACCCTGCACACATCCTCCGAGTCTTTGGCAGAGTTTAGGCTGCGAACAGACACCAAACGGTGGCATCTGGAGTCGGCTGCACGCGACTGAGGTGAAAAGTTTGACATAGATAATTAAACAGGAGAGGCTCCAAATATTTTTTCAACAAATTGAGAAGAGACGCGGAGTGCAGCTGGCGTGCGTGCATGGATGTTGATACTTTTACGCACTGCATGTTGGGTTTAAGGAAACTTCAGGAGATATTGTTTAAGTTCTTCTGGCTCCTGTCAGGGCTGAATGCGAATATTTTTCTTCGCTTCTATTTCAAGATGCTCTTCGAGACGCATCTGGCAGGTGTTTGGTTGGTATTTTCCAGAAAACAGTCTTAAGAGCAGTTATGTCTCCATATATATTTATTATATCCTTTTGTATCTTGAAATGTGTAACAGTATGTTTATGCGGTAGATAATTAAGATTGATACGCGGGCTCTCGCCACACACATTCAAGATTACTGACACGCGTTAAGATGTGTGTGTGGGGGGGAGGGTGCCCCCCCAGATAAAAAAATGATAGCCTAATGGTTTATCATACCGTTTCCTATGGACAGATGACAGTAGGCTTCTGCCTCTTTAGCTGCCTACACTGGACTGGGGCACAGTTAATGACATTATAGAGGTAAGCTGAGTTCATCTGCAGGGACTCTCTTCTTCAGTGGTATATTCTGACTTGTCTTTTACAAAACTGTACATTCTTAAAACTGGTTTAAGCAGGTTACTAACAGTTAATCAGATGCTTTGTCATGGAAATAAGTTGAAAATATGGTCTACTAAAGAGGATCTTTTTTTTATTTTGTTTTTTGCTGGGGTTTTCTTTTTTTCAGGAAAAAGTCTCAAGACTCTCATGTCCAAAGGAATCTTACAGGTGCATCCTCCCATCTGTGACTGTCCGGGTTGCAGGATTTCATCTCCAGTGGTAAGAGCATGCTTTCTGTCTGATGTTGATACTTCAGTGTCCTCCTCTGCTATCTGTCCTCATGTTAAAAAGTAGAAGCTACGTAAAAAAAAAAGTTCATTTGATCAGTCTTAATGCAACTTATTTGATCGTGATGGAAATTGTTGATAAATTGTGGTTGACTTTGGGGATCAAGAATCAGTCTGCCTCATTTATGTTGAGCTACAAGTTCTCAAAGATCACAATGCAACCAGATTGAGCTGATGCAATACTGATACAGTATATGTACAAAACAACAAAAAATACATTTATTTTTGCTTTATCTTAAGTTAAAGTTAAAATGAAGGATTTATCTTCTTCAGAGTTTACATACTCCATAATCACAGGCCATGAACATCCTCCTTACTAGTGTCATTGCTTCTCATATTTTTAAAAAGGTGAGTCTTTGTAAAAGTTCAGCCAAACACACTAGTGTTATACTGTCTGTGACCCGACCCTTCTCAGTACGGGGGTGAGTCTCTCAGACTGTGTGTGTGCACGTTAGAGCCTGGTAACCTTGATGAAAACCCTACAGGCGCTCGTCAACTTTGATGGTAATTTTTCTCAGCATGAATATCAAATCCATTTCCAGCCTTTCGCAGGCGCACATTATCAAACAGCTTTTTATTTAGAGCCATTGAGCTGCGTACCACGAGGTGTGTAGTCGGCAGACTCTTCTGTCTGACTGAATCAGCTTCCTCACCTGGCCGTTGAACTCATGTTTGCCTAGTGCTCTCCTCTGGGCCTGAACCGGGGGCACTGTGCCAAACCTTAAGGCCTTGCAGGTGTGTCACGATTATGGCATCACTGCTCTGTGTTCTTGTGTGTCTGTGTGTGTATATGTGTCAGCTCTGAGCAAGCACACTGAGGCCAAATCTGTTCACACAGGTGCACCGGGCTGTGTGTGTGTGTGTGCGTGTGTTTGTGTGTTTTATCACCACAGAGCGCATCTGTCGTCGCTCCCAAGCACTAATCTTGAGGGAAGGGTGTAAGAGGCTTAGCGGGCTACTGAGCGTGGCTACTGCTGATTATTGTGTGTGAGGCACACAAGGCAAAGGCGGTTTTGATAAGCCGGAGGTGTTTGAGTGATACAGGTAAACTGGTGACATTTCCTACAGACGAGAATGAAGACCTGCACCCTGACACGTAGGTCTGAGCCAAAATAAATGACAGGAGAGCGGTCGGGGGAGGGAGACAGGCAGCAGAAACGCTTGTCTCTTTTTTTTTTTTTACAGAAGGAAATGAGATTATCAGTGTTTGCTTATGTTTTGGCTCATTACAGATATCAGACTGATTGGCTTCTGGCTTGCCATGGCTCGCTCCGTTCCACTTTAATTACAGCAGTGACTGGGAGAACTTTGCTACTGACGTAAGCAGGGATGTGAGAGCCTTAAGGTTGTTGTTGCAGCCTTCTGCGCCGCTCTCCCTTTCCCTTGTGTGGTGGTGAAGCTTAAAGCCGAACCCACCGAGCGAATATCACTGTGACACACAAACACGCACGCACAGGCTAAGTATGCTGGCAGCTCCATGCGAGGCTGTGAGGGTTAGGCGGAGGAGGGAAGGCAGCAGGGCTTGAATGGCCTGTACTGGCGTCTCCCTCTCCCCGCTGACTCCCCTCAGGGCATGGCAGCCAGCACTCTCTCACTGATGAGCTCCTACACACACACACACACACACATGCACGCAAGCACAAGCCTGCCTACCGACAAAAACTACCTCATGCAGGCATTTATTTAGAAAGTTTGAAGGCTGAACTTTGAGTGATCTTGTTTGGCTCGTAGGCATGAGGCGAGCAATCATAGAGCGCAGCAGCTGGCGGGAAGACGTCTCACCTGCCTGCACGGAAATCGCCAATGCTCGTTTTGTTTTTGTGGAAAAGCCGACTATCATGACACTAACTGTTGCAGAGTTTAGAAATCCTGATTGGCCATATTATTAACTGAAATCAGCTGATGCTGTGGGATAATCAGGTGCTGCTTGGAACATAAACTGCTGTGCTTGTTGGAGTTTCTAGCCAGCGTCTGTGTATTTGCGTTTTTTTCAGTACACGTTTGGGTTACTTAGTGATTGTGTCTCTGTCTGTGATTGCTTGTAAGGCTGATGCTGACTGACTTGCTGGTTTCCCAGTGTGTGTGCGCGCATCAGTGTGTTTGTGCATGTGTGTGTCCTCCCGGGAGAGCTGGGCTTCCTCTGCTCTGTTATTTCAGCGGAACTGGCGGAGGCTGGGAGGAAATTACACTCCCCTCCTCCGGCTCGTAAAGACCTCCTCCAATCAAGGGGTGCTCTTGCAAAAGTGGAATTAAACACGCACTCGCACAGATCTACACACGCACACACGCAAGTGTATAAAGTGCACTACACACTTTTTGCTGAGAACTTATGGTTTCTGTGAAGACACAAAGACAGAAATCACACCTAGTGGAGTTATAGATGCTGATCTGTTGTGTGATGGTTTCAGCTCTGAGGATCTTTCTTTCGCCGTGCGTTGTGTGTGTACGTGTTGCTGATGCTACGTTACCATGGTAACACCGGAATTGGTCATTGGCCCAGAAGCGTGCAACACCGGGGTGGTGCCAAGTGCATCTGAGTACTTTGTGTGTCGTTTTGTGTGTACATAACAAATTGGACATTGCGTGAGTCTCCAGCGATAGGTGTGACATGTCACCGTGTCATGAGGCCAGAAACAGGGAAGTGTGTAAAACACAAGAAATGAAATTCAGATGTATTTGAAAACTGTATCATACCTCTTGTTAGATTTTTGAAATATTAGTGGGTTTTACTGAGGAAAAAAGCTGCAAGGTTCCGCTATTTCAGCAAGATGGTGACGAGTAGGTCTGTTCTCCATGTGACGCTGTGTGTTTGGGTGTGGACTCTGTTAAGATGCAGTTAAAATATGCTGGAGCATCTGTCTGTTACCCAAATGCGGTTAATGGCGATGACGCCTGTGGGGTTGCCTCTTGAAAATCCTCCTCCCCAACATCTGTGTGCGCGCGTCTGCACAGAGGTATGTTAGCCTTTTTCAGGAGCTAACTCTGCCACCGCAGTCCTTTGCAGACAACAACGCACACATGTTTGTTTGTAAGCGTAGTGAAGTCATGACTACTGAGCATTTGTGTTTGCTTTAACAGAAGTTTGGGACCTGCTCAGATGCGACAAACTTCACTGAACTATCCTGTGATGCCACTTGTCGGTCAGAATTGCTGTTGGTTAAGTTTTCTCACTTTATTGGTCTCCTCTGAAACGTAACTGAAGCCTATGACTGAAATTACTTCTTAAATGAAGCAAGATGCAGGTTTAATGTTGTGCAAACCTCGGCTCAATCATCACGGTGCGAGAAAAAAGCTTTTTGTACTTTTTTTTTTAGCTTAAATTATTTTCGGTTGATCAAGTTGGATCAAAGTAAAGTCTTGTAAGAACCAATTTCGGTTGAATTTGTAAACCGCATCTTCACTTTTGCCTCTACTTCCTTTGAATTTGTCAGGGGAGAGAAAGGCCCAGTCTTTACCTGTCTGTTAAGCTTCCCTGTGGCAACCTCAGTGGGCCTATACAAACACAGAGAAAGCTAGAATAAGGCAGGAAGGAGGTAAGAAGCAGGAGGGAGAGGGGAGCACGAGAGCGGCGCTTGCACGCCTGACTGCACCGGCGCTGACCTCCCAGCGCCGAGCCAGCAGCTTCCCCTCCACCTCGCTGCGTCACGCCCTCTGTGCAACCCCCCCACCCGCCCCTTCAGCCCCCCTTGTGCCGCTCCACTGGGCTGCAACTGCCCGCCCGGCTCAGCGCGTGGGGGCCGGGTGCAGAAGAGCCTGCGCGGGTTCTCTCTGGGTGTGTGTGTGTGTGTGTGTGTGTGTGTGTGTGTG
>JAVQJG010166734.1:0-12019 GCA_036024015.1 Craterocephalus amniculus
AAACAAATATCTCAGGGAAGGATCCAAATCTCCAAAAAGTACCATAGGTGTCCAGTACACTTCAGTTTACATCATAATTAAGGCCCCACTTGCAAAAAAGTGGACTTCTCCTTTAAGGCACTAACCATGACAGCTAAAACAAGAAAGAGGTTATAACCCAATCAGTGTCATTACTGAACACCTAATTCTTGAATAGCCTACATTGTGATAACATGGACATCATTTCTGGAGGTATGATATAGCTATAGGGGCTTCTTAGTAGAAAAATGTTTCCACAGGGTGCAATGGTGAAAAAAGTTTGAAGAACACTGATCTACAGTGATTCAAGCTTTTCCTCTGGTCATCACACTTCTTTTTTTCCTCATATCCTACAGCCATGTCTCACTCTAGTGAAATATATAAATGCCCCCAGCTGGTGTAAATGATGTAAATGAAACAGCTTTCTTCCAGTGGTCCATGGTTAGTTTTTGGTGGTGCACATGTTATCTACATATTATCACATATTATCTTTATTTCTTTATTGGATAAACAGAAAATCTTTACTTTTAAGATTTTGTCAAACCAAACAAGAACTTTTTTATTGGAAGAAGAAAGTACTTGTTAAATACTCCTCATCTCTTTCATTCCCAGAGTCTGCACACGGATTTCAGAGCTGAACAACATGAAAGTAATTATGTAGCATGAATGATTCTGCGTTAATGCGAGCAGAAAGTGACTGTAATAAAGCACCGCAGGATGAACATGACACACTGACTGGCAGGCAGAGCGAGAGACACTTCCTCCCTCTGAAGCATTACTTCCTGAATTTCCATTTCAATCAGCCGCTGCCTCCTGGGAGGCCCCCAGCTCCAGAGCCTGAATGGGAGGAGTCACACCCCCTCTTTGCCAACAGTGGTTAACATCGAGCTGCACAGCCTGAACTCCCTGCATTGTGTGCCTCTCTCACACCTGTGAGGAACCATACAGAGTCGGCATGCAGCAAATTTCTATCTCCACCCTCAGTATCTATAAGCCTGCAAGAAAACACTAAACTTTTCTGTCTTACAACAAATAAAAGATGCAAACTTTACTTTTTTCCCTCTTCCATGTAATCCTTAAGAAATAATTGAATGGTTCACAAGTTATAAACTTCACAGAGCAGATCCTTGCCTGCCTTGGAGGCTTGGTCCCTCCTAACTCAGTCATGGGCCATTTGAAGCGGTCATTACACATCGTGTCTCCCAGCCTTGGGGATAGAAATCCTCTTTCGTAGTGTAATGTGGCCGTATAATCTGGGTTAAAAGGTGGATGCAGTGCTCTGAACTCTGCGGCTGTCTCCTCCATGTATGTGGCACGCAGGCTGTGCTGAGGAGTGGAAGCAGCACTTTCTGTCTGGAATTGGGTATGCACTGATGCTCACTGACATAAATAGGTCCTACGTGTTTGGCAACACATTGCCTGGATATATTTGGATGTGTTGCAGTAAAAACCTTTGTTGGCTGTGTCCTGATCCTTCTTTTTAGAGTTTATTTGACTGTCACAATGAAAATTTGGAGATTTCTTTGGTTCGTAGATTGTTTGCTGGCTTCCTGTGTGTGCCAAATGATTCTGAAATGTTGCTACTGGTGTGCAAAGCTCTGAATGCTTCTGGTCCAAAATGAGGTCCTGATCTGCTGACGCCAGATGAGCCACAGAGATTTCTAAGGTCTTCTTTTTATATCCTTTTACATGTAGCTATATTTTTAATATCTGGAACAAAGTACCAGAAAACCTGGTATCCATCCATCAGAATCTTTCAGTCACTACCCACAGCTGGTGACCATGGGGTAGGAACATAGATCGACAGGTAAACCCAGACTTTCACCTTTCAGCTCAGCTCCTTCTTCACCACAACAGACCGATGCAGAGTCCACATCACTGCAGATGCTGCACCATCCACATGCAGATCTCCCGTTCCATCCTTCCCTCACTTCAGAACAACATCCAGTGATACTTGAACTCTTCCACTTGGGTCAGGAGCTAATTCCCGACCTGGAGAAGTAACTCCACCCTTGAATTCAGCTGATTTTTTAAAATCAGGACAGAGAATTTTCATTTTTTCCACAGCTTTTAATTGAGAAAGTGAGTTTTTATTTTTATATTTGAATATATCTATAGATATATATTTCTTTAAATTTATTTAATTTATTCTTTACTTTATATGTTTCTGTCTTTCTTTCTTTACATATCATATATATTTTAAAAATATTTTCTTGCATTGACAGTGGGTGATGATGATAATGATAACAATTACCATAATAATGATGATAACTGTGAAGAATATGAAGATGTATTTTCCATCGAAGTCTGTATCATTTGTGCCCTACTTGCCATTCTATTGTCTATCTATTTAACTTTCTCTGTTTCTATTGTATCTATTTTATTCTTTTTTGTTCGATTCAAAACTCATTTGAATGTTTTTTCTGCTGTAATGCTTTTAATGTTTTTTGTAAATCCCCTTTTCTTGTACAATAATTTTGCCTTGGTGCAAATTACATGGTGTAATAACTAAACCCCCCTGGTTAATTTCATGGGCAAGCACTTGTATCTTCTTCAATGCGGATGCCCGAAAGAAGAAGCCAGTTAAAGTGATCAGAAGAGAAATTAGGCAAGGGTAAGTGGTTCTCTGGCTCTCTCCCTCTGTGTCTCATTGTCTCGGAATATGTGCTGTCAATATTGTAAGTAAGATGAAAGGGCTGTTTAGGTGAAATACAATAAAGACATTTCTGCCTCCGGGTCCACTGGCTCAGGATCGATGGCCGCCAAGCATGTTTTCCTGTAACTAACATACATGAATACCATTATTAGATGGATCTGTAGTGTTCTCAAAGATTTTTTGTCACTCATGATTTGAGAGTAGCCCTGCATGTAAAAAACATTATCCCACTTCTTGTGTTCCTTGCTGACGAGGTTGGGAATTCAGGGCAAAATGTCAGAGAGATTATTCTTTACATTGACACACATTACATGGGATTATTTTTGTTTGCTGTAGGAGCCCATGCATTGATGTCTGCAGCTCTGCTCTCTGAAAAACCTGATTGATCTTTCTGTAACACTGCAAATAAAGCTCAAGCACAAACAGTGTGAGCCAGAAGTTATTTCCTCTGGCTGATTCTAAATGTGCTTACCTTTCCTATCTTTTAAAGACCTGAATGCAAAGATTATGCCCCCTATGATGTTTTTCAAAACATCATAAGTTCTTTATGGCATAACTCTGTCTACATAACAAGTTTGCTCACTTTACTGTGGGAAGCCAAACCTATTTGGCCTCAGGAGTGAACCAATATCTGGAAAGAAATGCAAAGTTTTTAAACTTATCACAAGAGAAATGCACAAGTCAGATAGTTTTTCGACATCTTATGATGAGTAAACATTAAAGATGTATAACGTTCTCATGCCATAAACAGAAAAGTTAAATGAATAATCTCTTCTCCTGTGCAAATGATGTTCAGTTGCTAAAAGTAATTCATAATACTGTACATAGAGTTGGGGATTCAAGTTTGGGACTCAGAACTGAGTTGCATTTAAGTCGCTTTTCCAGTGACATGAGACTTGATTCGGACTACTAATATGAGAAATGAAACAATCTTTTATTTCTGTCTTCTCTGTCTGATTTCCTGTCTGCTGTCTCCGTTTGTGCAAACATTTCCCCAGACCTAACACTGATGTACCATCACACAAGCAGACACACAATCAATCAAAACAATGGCAGCACCAATGTACTATTTGGGTTTTAAAAAACTTAATAAAAAGGGGCAGATATAATGGAACAGCAAACCGCAATGTCTGTGGCATTGCAGTTTTTCTCAGTCGCTTTGGTGCATGTTTCACAACAGAATTAACATTCTCATCACTATTAGTTCAAACTCCACCACAATTACTCATCTGTGCACATCAGAGCAGCATTTGTCATTGCACTCATCAACTTAGTTACTGATATCCAGAAAGATAAGCATAGCTATGACTTCTGATGTGGATCTATGGTGTCGTCAGTGGCCAAAAGTTTTCCAAAAAAAAAAAAAGTTTCATTTGTGAGTAAATCCACTGGCCTTAGATGCAGATGCATATAACTTAGTTTTTCTTTGATACAATGATCTGCTTTTTCATGACACTATCATTTGCTTTGGTCATATCAGACAAAATAAACCATTCTTACAACTGCATGATAGTCGGTCCCAATAAAACTAATAGTCCTCATTTCATTGCTTGAGTCATTATGTTCAAAAGACTTAAACCAGTAAATTAGAATCTGGCAAGCAGATTTTAAGCATTTCTTTATGATATTTTCCCGGAATGTCTCCTAAATAGAACAACTGCTCTTATCTGACCCTTGTATGCAGGATGCATTGCGATGACGTCAAGGTCCTCCAGTGGGTGGATTTGCCACTCGAGGACATACTATCCTCGTTGCATCACAAGGGATGATATCAGGTGTGATGTGAATGAAAGTATGTGCCCAGATGTGCTGGATCCTCTTGATGCAACAGAAAGATTTATTCATGCATTCATCTTATATGTAATTTCTTATACAGGTGATTCACTATGTTCGCCAACATCTAGTACAGTAGCATGTATGTACTGTAACAGCAGTACATTGTTTACTGTTGTGCACAACTCTATCCACGGGTTCATACTTTAAGTTTGTTCAATAGAAGTGAGAGTGAGTGAGTGAGAGACGTATGTTCGGTTTTCTTTTTTTCCATAATGCTGTAAATAAATTACTGTGAAATGGCAATACATGGCACGATGTAAAATGTGAATCAAATGTAATTTATTCAGTTATAACAATAGTAACAACAGAATGTGTAACTTTACTAAAGTGAATCTATAATTAAATGTTTACTGAACCATGACGTTTAACTGGGACCAAACTAGAATCATGTCCACTGTACAAAATTGAGTTTTACTGATCTGTTTTTCATCAGTTAACAGCATAGGAGGTCAGGGTGGAAGTTTCATGTTGCAGTCTGAATGAAAGAGAAGAGTTAAAGCTGAAGCATGATCTTTGCAGTTCAACAGGCACACAGTTTAGAAAAGGAGCAGATCTGTTCACAAGAACAGGTTTTAAAGTAAAAACGTTACAAACCTGAATGAGATTTCTTTTTTTTTCAAATCATTTTTTCCATGTGCAATATCACGCACTTCAATCACGGTGCCATCCAGAATATATCTGGCATCACAGCTAAACATTTGTGCATCTGTTGCGTTTATGTTTTGTGCATTTTACCCTCCTCTGTTTGCTCCTGTTTGTGTGGATTCTCCCTTCTGCTCATATGTTGTGCATACATACCATGTGCAAATATGCTTACAAGACAGGATTTCTGTTTTTACAATTATCTCTGTTGGTAACTGAGGGTATCTTATGAAAACGGAGACCTTTTGAATAAACCAAAAAAATGTTTGATGTGGAAATGTGCATTCCTGAGTTGTAACAGTTAAGCGCTATCAGCTGCTCTGTCTGTCTGTCTGTCTGTCAGAGTTTTTTGTTGTCTTTAATGTTCCCCTTTTTCATCTTTGCTTTCTTTTGTGCCTTTCTGCGTTGACAACAAAACAAACTGGCAAGTGTAGCCTGGGGCAGAGCAACAGAACCTTTGTTTAAAAGGTTATACTGTAGGTTTTGTGCTCATGTTGATAGAGAACTCACAAGCAGACTGGTTTAGAAGCAGTTTGTATTGTTTAATCCAAGATATTAATCACATATGCACCTCGGTGCATGATGCATAATGCAAGGTACCAGTTCATCTTGAAATCTGATGTATTTTTTAACCAACAAGCTATTTTTGAGCAATTTCTCCTTTAAATAATGCATTCTCAAGAAGTAAAGTCAAGCAATGCCAAATTTAAAGGCAAATTGCTGTTGCTTGTGTTTTAAGCTCTTTATTTTTCAGCGTGCGTGCACAGCAGCGAAAACTTAATGTCCACATTCATTTACTGCAGCCGTCAAACTGATACATTGTATTAAAACGTAATGACTGTTATTACATGAGATGAATCATTACACGGAGCGTTCACTTTGATTGACCTCACCTTTCACTGAAATGGCACCAAACAATAACCCTCAGAGGACAAACTGTTGACCAATTAAAGATGAGTATGCTCTGACACACAAACACATGATCCTGCTCAAGGTTTCAAGTGAGTGCGTTTGGCAAAATCTGAAAGCAGAGTCTACATGAATTTCACCAGCAATGGGCAGATATGGACAAAAATATTTAACATGGTATTAATTGGAAAATTTGCAATAACAATATAACTGATGATATATTTGACCAAAATACTTAGAGGTACAGCGTGCAACTAAAGTTAGTTTTCATGACCAAAATATTGCTTTCATAGGCATTTTACCAAAGTCTAATCAGAATAACATGCAAATGAAAGCCTTATCGTAGCATAGGGATGAGTTCTTTATAAATAACCTAACTGAAGGCTGTCATGTTGCATCGCCAAATATGGTACTGTAGCTGAAAGGAGACAAACTTCGTAGCCTTACAGATTTTAGCTGTTAATCCCAATGTGTTGTCTGCGGAGGAGCGGAAACAAGCAAAGACGACTGTGCGTCAGTGTCTCAGGTGGTAGGGAAGGTTGTTTATTAACCTGAAGGTTGGTGGTTTAAATCCCCAGTCTACTGTTGTTGAGTCCTCCTTTCCTCAAGTGTTGGCAGCCCTGAAACTCAAGTGTAAGTCTGCTAAATGACTGTGTAATGCAACTTACTGGTTTCCATTGAAATGGAGAACCATCCATAATCTTGGGCCTGGAAGAGGGAGGAAAAAAAGCCAAGAAAAGAAAAAGAAATAAAAACTGGGAGAAAATGAGAACATACATCAGTGTAGTATCAGATGAAGACAGACCTCAACACTGACACAGAGATCCTTGGTTTTCTCCTGGACAGGTAAGTAAATTCAGTTATTGTTGATGTCAAAACACGCTGATCACTAATAAAACTCTATCACCACTGCATGACACATGAAAACGAAAGATCCAACAATTTTTTGCCTTGATTGTGAAATTTGAGCATTTTAATGTCTGGGCCACTGAAGATATGGTATGTTTACTTGTGAGGCCTTGAGTTTTGCATTTAGTTGTCACAATAGTGATTAAGAGCAACTTGAGAAGCATTAAAAAGACAATTCTGATGGAGAAAAAATATCCATTAGTTTCCAAAATAGTCTTTAATGATGTAAAAAACAAAAAAAAATCTGTACCTGCTGTAGTGCTACAGACGACATATCTTCACTCTGTCCTTATCTCTAATCCTGTATATATAATCCTATTGAACAGCAAGGCCAAATGTTCAATATTCAATAATTGTAAAGATTCATGAAAACACTGATAACATCTAAAAGAACATGAGTAAAAGGAAATGATTGACTAATCATGGACATCTCTCCATTATGGGCACATGACCTGAGCCACAGAAGATGAAGCAAAGCTTTGTATTTCCAATATTTTATATTTCCTTTTAAGCTTCTTGAAATGTTTCGGATGGTGTACCAGTATGAAAACTATACTTATTCCCCAAGAAATGGTTTGCACAATGCCTTTATGCCTGTAACAAAGAAGATTTAGACACACAAATCTGCCTTGTGTTTCAGATGCTCTCTGTTATAAAAGCTTGGCTATTGGAAAAAGCCCCACATGAGCAGATCCCCTGTGGTTTTATATAAAACCATATAAAGGTCACAATCAGCTGATCTCCCCCCCACACACACACATACACACACACACACACACACACATCCATCCATCCTCCTCCTGCACCAGACTCCCTCACTGCTGTTTATTTCTTAACTCAAAATATTTGTTCATTTTAGTTGTGGCTTTATAAAAGGAACTAAGTATCCCAGAGATGTTTAGTTCCTCTTGATGTCTGATCTTACCACGAACTCATTAAAAATACATGATCTTTGTTCCGGCCCCGGCTGCTGAATGACTGCGTTTCTGAGGGAATGAAAAAGTTGGTGTTAACATGATTCAGTATGTCCATGGACACGGTATGATGTTTTCAAGATGGACCAGTCAATGGCCTCTCCACCTGCTGTTTATTCACTGGACTGAAATCAAATCAAACTTTATTTCTAAAGCAGTTTTCATACCAAAGCATTGCAAAGTGGTTTACATAATAACAAACATTCCTGAAAAACACAAGCCCTTATACACTCATCTTTAAAACATTCAATATCAAGAATACTGTACAGGTTATCATACTGCATCTTCACACACTCACACCCCCATAGCACACATAAAACCCGTCACCCCACCCTTCCCCCACCCCACTCTGTACAAACATACACTCTAACTCTAGTTTCTGTCTCTTTCACTGAAACATTAATATATAAAGATGTCTGGAGGAAAACATCTGAGGAGCTGCTTCGCCAAAGGGACCCCCCAGGTCAGGGCAGACCAGGGCTGCAGTGCAGGACCCCAACAACCACCCCAACCAGATCAGCCCCGACCCAGCAGACGGAGCAGGCACAGGCCCCTGGAGGATCCCCATGAGGAAAACACTGGAGTTATAAAGTTTGTATGAATGAATGAATGAATGAATGAATGAATGAATGAATGAATGAATGAATGAAAATAAGCCTAAAAACAACAATATGAATATTGATAATAAGTAAGTACATATAAGTTACATAATGATGTAAAATAATAAATAGATTAAGAAAAAAATAGACAAAATCAAATGAACAAAAAGATTCAGCTGAAAGCTAAGCTGAAAAGGTCTTCAGCCTTTTTTAAAAGCCCTCAACAACCCTTGTAACAAACTAAAAACCCGCTACCAGATGATCTCAGGTCATCACTATTTACTAGAGCACTGTTTCTCAAATGGGGGTACACGTACCCCGGGGGGTACTTTGGGACACTCAAAGGGGTACTTGAGAACATAAAAATCACAAAAATATTTTCTTTAAAATTTCTGATAATCCTGTAATATAAATTAAATCTTTCTGTAAGTTTATGCTCAGTTTTCAGTTTTAATTTTGTGTTTCTATTGTGGTTTTGACACCATTCCCAAGAATTTAGTCATGAATCATCCATAATGTTAGTCCTTTCAAAATGACTGAAACGTGAAAATGTTTCTTTAGGTACAAAGTTTAACAAATTAGGTGCTGATGGTCGAGTCCTGTTTACTTGTGTTCCCAACCAGAAAGCTCTACACTGGTTAGGGGGTACTTGGCTGGAAAAGTACTGCAGGGATACATTGCCGAAAATCCTCTGAGAACCACTGTAGCCTACTAGACTAGTGGTCCCCAAACTGCTGGGATTTTTACAACAACGTGGACAAATTTGGGAATGTCTCAAAATATTGGAATCAGACAATACAAAGCGAAACAAGTTACACCACTACCCAGACTTCACATGTTGTTTGCTTCAGAAATAAACTAAATCTGTCAGGAATAGCAGAATTGTTTTATTACAAGTCATCTGTCTCATCAGAAGCTCATCTCTCCTCATGTGGAGTAACGTGCAGAGTTTCTGGTCTACGAAGCTTCACACATACATTTCAGAGCTCCACTTCGGATGTTTACTGCCTTTTGTTCTGTCTCTGTTTTTTTTTTCTTTTTTTTTGTTTTTTCTGATTTTTAATTCAGTTATTGTATTTTTTAGCATGTGTACTTCAGCCTCTTCTCCCTTCTTCACATCCATCCTTCCATTTTTCTGTCAAAGTTTTAGTTATCAGTTGATGGATCAACTGAATGTATCTCAGATATTTACTGGATTTGTTCCTGTTTTTTAAGGACATATCTCTCAGATCATGGTAATATGCTGCTGAGAGTTATTTCTAAGCCTGCCAATTCTTCTTCCATCTTCGACTTGTCCAGTTTGCTCAAACACCAAAATGTGGCAAGTTGTCATCAAAAAGCTTTTTTGGAAATAACTTGATGGAGCAGAAGTATTTTATAGGTCCACATTATTGTAGAGCCAAAGAGAATGAAGAGAAATGAGTTGTCTTACAGTATGTGAAACCTAAAGTTTCCCACATCCCTGGTAAGGATTCTGTTAACTACAAGGGCTGAGAATTTAAAATGAAAAAAGTCAGTGCTCCAAACAAGAAAATCTTGGAGAATTATTGCTCAATACTTCTTAAAAAGAAAGAGAGAGAGAGAGAAGAAAATGTGTCTGCTTGGACACAAAGTGGAAGGAAATGAAAAGATGACATTTGTAGAAATGTATATAAATCTGCAAGGCCTCTGTTTGGTGCAAAAGCTTTCCCAGGCATCAAACTCACACAGCATGGTGGCCCCGTTTGTCACTGAGCCACATTCAGACGTCTTCGTCCTTCAACCCGTTTAGCTGGAGGGAAGCTGGAAATGTGTATTTTGGTTACAGCTATGGCTTCAGAAGCATTTACAGTGGTGAGTCGATTTAAGCTCTAGCTACATGTCAGGGTGTGTATGCATGTGTTTGTGTCTAAGATACAGAGAGAGAGAGAGAGAGAGAAAAGGGGGAGGTAGTGGTGGCGGGGGGTCTAATTTCAGTATTGATATCTCTGATATCACTCACCAGGCACCAAACTGTCTGAACACTTTAAAAGAAGCCTCTTGCAGCAATAAATCCTCCGTCTTATCAGCCTCTGACTTTTCTAATTGTTTGAAAAGTTATTGCTGGCATGCTGAAAGGGACAGAGCCTTTGTTGACACTTTATTCAGTAAATCCTCTTGGGCTCTTCATTTTTTTCACAAAAACCATCTTGGAAAAAAAAATAGATCCAAGATCAAAAGTCTGGGATCAAATGTTGAGCGATTAATAAAACAGCGGAGGGCAGGGGACTCTTCCTTCTTCCTCACGCTGTCACATTCATATTACATAACCTAATACCAAGGACCATCACAGCTGAGAGCGGCGGTCCTCGTACAGCGCCATGGTCATTCCAGGTCGCAAATCCACCAATCTATATTTCAAGAGCTATCTTGTGAAAGCGAAGCCCCCCTTCTCCTCTGTTGTTCATGATGAGTTATAAAAGATTCCTTTTTGTTTTCCTCTTTACTTTTTTTAATCTTGCTTTTAAGTGCCTCGTCAATTTTTCATGCAGCTGGCCCTCTTGTCGTTCGTGTGAAGGCTTTGAAGTCAGCCTGCTCTCTCCCTACCTGCATCCCATGTATATTTCATTTTCTCTATCATTCTACATTGTGCTGTCCAAAGTATTAGTTTATGATAATGGAGTGCTGTCTGTAAAGAGAATGATCACACTGAGGGAATTAAACTTGTGTCAGTTTTATCAGACGACTCGTATAAACAGTAATCAAATATTTTACAGCAGAAAACACAGAAATGCTTTTCTCCTTGAAATTTCTTTCAGAAGTTTAATTCATATATGCAATAACGTGTTTCTAATGCTGCATTTGTTCATCTCCACAATGGATGCTCTGCTTGAGACCAGGCCTGGGTGAGGGGCTATAATTAATTAAAAGCATGTGCTCCATGGAAGCACCTCTCTGCAACGCAATAAAACAAGTTTATAGGCCTCAGTTGCTCACATTCTTTTTGCCCACTTTTCATCTGGATGACAAAATGCCCGCTGCATGGCCAGAAAATAACTCTCAGCTCACTGACAGCTCCAGGATTATGACTGTGGGGAAGTGGGTGAGGTGAGTGGGAATGAGAGGTGACAACTGGGCTCCTCAAAGTCATCATGACAGTCGTACATTACAGAGTATCCTCTCCCTCACTCTCACTGGCAGGTCGACGGTGTGCAACAGCTTGCATCCTGATGAGTTGTAGGAAAGATGAGGGAGGAAGGACGGCGGGACAAGATCGTATTGCCTGGGTCCTAGGAAGAAAAGCCACCTGATCCCGCAGCTGCTGTTGCAGACCAGGCGCCTCGCACTAGCCCACTCAATAGGTGGAGACAGGAAGGGCTGGTGTGAGCTGAGTCATGTGACTGGAGCTCTTTGCTGTGTTTAGATCAGACCGTTTTGTCTCCATTTACACTGTTGGCTGCACATCTGCACATCTGATAGGATCTCCCCTAAAAAGATAAACAGTAAAAGAAAATAGA
>JAVQJG010166753.1:0-10191 GCA_036024015.1 Craterocephalus amniculus
CGGTGTCCTCAATGGTAGTTACGGGCCTTTGCAGAATCATCATGCAGATGCAACCTCACTCCAACAGAGGCCAGAGGCAGGCCAGCGGCTCCAAAACCCAGGCCACCGGTCCCCCCATGTGGGCAACAGACCCCGGCCCCCCACCGTAAAGACGACTGCACGCCCGCCCAGGAAGGCAGCAGCAGGAGACCCCAGCCGGAGCCCCCTCGCTGACACAAGGCACCGGCCCCGGCAGGCCAAGCCTGGCAGTCCCCGACCCTGTCGAGCACAGGCTGCCCGGGGCAGACGGGTTAATATTCAGGGGCAGTAACTGCACTGCGCAGGGGGCGAATCACATGCTTTTAAATGACAGGGAAAATCTGTGTTAACTCTGGTTTCCCATTATGGGCAGCTAATGTACAAAACCAGTAGTATGAGGCATGTACATAAATGTCATTCTGCCATCAAAATGACAGAATCACAAAGTTTTTAAGTTGTTATTCAATGCTGCTTGAATGGTAGGGTGGATGATCCTGCAAAAAACAGTTTTCCCCAGAAGCTAACACTCAAAGAAGAGGAACGCACAATGCTCGTTCCTGAGGGTTTACCAGTTCTGAGCAGGATTAACTCCCTGGTTTATTAAAGGTTTATGCCTCTAAAAAAAGTCGCAAAGTTAATAACAGGTGCAAAAACATACTGCAGACAAATTACCATCTTGCCGCAAAAAAGAATGTGCATAGACGGCTGCAGCTGGAGGACAGTGATCAGATGCTGCAGGATTGTAGAGGAGCATCAGTCTGATTCAGAACATTTTCTCAAGACCAGTTTCATACACTAACTGAACAAAAACTTCTGGAACAAAATAATTAGATATAAATGGATAATTTGTGTGAATGACAGTGGTTTAGGCAAATGCTGTCGAAAGGAGACATGTTTATATTTCTGATGTCTACAACAGCTTTGCCCACACTTTGATGGACAACCGACGTGTCACATGGTATTAACTGGTCCTCGCAGAAAGAGCGCTGCACCAACTGCTTAATGTTGGTCATAGAAATATCTTCTGTCATCCCTGTATTATTTGCACAAGGATTTCAACCAGCTTTTTTTAACCGCCTTTTCTCCAACAGTCAAAGGCATATTGTTTTCTATTCTATAAGTAGAAATAGGACCAATGGCCGCCCTTTGTGTTGCTTTAGTTGATGCCACTGATGCACACTCTGCTCTGGCTCCGCTCTCTTTAAGCTTTTTTCTTAGTGGTAGCTTCTCTCAAACAGTTTTTCTTTTACAACTTGATATTAACATCTTTTTATGTCATATTTTCCCTTACGTTTAGCTGAGTAGAATCCAAGCTATTTGCTAGCTGAGCTCTGGCTCTTGCTACATTGCCTTCGTTTAAAATTGTTCCAAACCTCTGAGTGTAATTTGTGCACAAAGAGGGGACACACATAGGGGGTAGGGATGAATAGTTGAGTTTGATAGACTTATCACCATCCAATCATTTAGATTTGGCCAGTTAGAGTGATTGGATGGTGTTTTTTCAGTCATGTCTGTCCCATAGGTTAAAACATTTAATTAATTGTCTGGATTTTGGGGGTGAAGAGGATTTTAACCAGTATAGTAAAAAAACTTTTTGTTGTTTTTCCAGGATCACCTGGACCTGTACTGTACCTGTACTGTACCTTTAAGCTGCAGAGAAAATTAAACTTTCTCTAACAATTACCAGTGTTTAACAAATAGTAATAGCCATCTAAATCTAAGATTCATTCGAATATATACAGTTATTACAGTATCACTGATAACCAAGCACCTTTTTTTTCTTTAACCTTCAGCCTAATGCATAGCTGAAACAATGAAGCCATCCCATAACTGGGGAAAAACTAATATTGAAAAAAAAGTATCTTTATTTTGAATATTTTACATAAGAATGTTTTTCCCCCAGTCAGCTCACTATAAAACATAAGAGTTGAGTTTAGCTAATGCTAAAACCAATTAATTGTTTTACATATGAGCTTTCTGGTGCTGTGGCTTAGACGTCAGCGTTTGTAGCACTGAAGCCTGAATGCATCAGACTTGCTCTTGTTTTAAAATATTGATGAGATTTCCATGGCCATATCCTGGCTCTTAGTGACCTCAGGTTAGAGCTGTACATCCATACAGTATAGGTGCTCAAGAGAAAATATGGATAAACCATACACACATACACACAAACACACAGATATTTCATTCAGTGAAGAGACAGTTGTGAAGAAAAACACAACTTAAGCTAGAAGAAATTGCAAAGCTGCAAAACAAGGGAAATAGTTTGAGGACTGTCAATGAAACCTCAGGGTTGTCATGCACAGGGGAAAAGTGTCCATGTTTAAAATTTTATACACCTTGCTTCTCAAAAATCTCCCCCTGTCAATCAACTGTCCCTCCTTACTGGAAGAAAATGCAGATGATTTTTTTTTCAAGCCAGGACAAGCATGTCTGCACTTTTAAAATCTTATTGTGAGTCATCTAGCGGGAAACACCCAGCCTCTGCCAGATTTCATACTGCTCGCTTCCTTGCACGGCATGTTATTAAGAAAAGTGATCTGTCCCCTTCAGATATGTCCAAAATTTTTTGTTGATCTGCTACACATTTGAAAATGTCCACCTGCTTTGTTTGTCAGAATATTCAACGTATTAGAAAGCTATCTCTACCAACGTAAGAAAATAAATGCTCCTTAGTTATTTTCAAACAATGCTTTCAAACAAAGCTGAAAATAACAAAAAAACATTTAGATGGTGTAAAATGAGAAATTTGATTTGCTCTCTGCCCTTAATGTTAGGCTTTTTGGGCATTTTTAAAGCACACACGTTTTAGGCCCCACTATAGTTTTTCTGTAATCAGTGTCATTCTCATGAAATATTGACCTCATTCATTTCCATTCATGAGCCAGGGTTGCGTGACTCTAACTTTCATGACCCAAACCAAAGAGACAGCTTACTCAACCGTGATACTACTCTCACTATGTTACAGCATACTGTAGTAGCAATGGTAGCCCAGGTTATACTCTCTTCCTCTTCATCTTACAAACTGTCTGTATCTACATTTAAAAACTGGATGAAGACAGCTGAGAAAAATGTTCCACTGAGATAAAACTTAAATATAAGAGCTTAATCTCCCAATATTTATAAAGTGGAATCCAACCCCTTTTCTGACTTTCATTAATTATAGGTTGAAATGGTGCAGTTGGATACATGATTTATTCAGCATGACAGTATTTAAAAGTTTTTATTTAGACTATTATCCCTGAAGGGAAATCTGGTAACATGACTGTAGGAATGATAATTAGAACAGAAAATGCATCAACAGTATAGCTCACACAATGAAAGAGATCCACAATGCACAACTCACAAAGTAAGGCTGAATTTCTGTGGGACTGGAGAAAGCAGGATCTGATCTGTTTAATAAAAAATGAGAAGCAGTAACTTCAAGGAGTTGCATATAGAAGCAAAGCTGAGACACAGAGCTGATGTAAGGCTCCAACAACTATGACTCATTCCCATTAAGGTAACACCCTCTCTGTACCTCTCTTTTTTCTGTCCATCGATCCCTGCTTTCACTTAATGCATCTGTACTCTGCATAGGATTGTAGTTTTTCTTAGATGGAGAGGCGCCATATCGGGCACGTATGAAGCTGTTCATTAGCAGGAAACACTTACTGTATATAAAATACTTCCTGCAAGTGCTATGCAAAAATGTTTCACAGCAAGAAAAGCAATGGCAAAAAATCATGATATAAATAGATTTATTATTTTAAACAGCGATTTGAAGTTACATTGTGCATCTCTTTGCAAAACCTTGTATATTTGATACAAGATAGCAAATATATTGATGCTTTTTCATTGAGTATAAGAAATACGTGACTTATGGATGATCCACAGACAAACAGAGTGTTATTTACCGTCATTTGATGACTCAATATGAAACACAAGCACAAGGTTGGACATTTTTATTTGTACTGCAGCCAACAAGCATTCCTTTTTCCAAAACCTAAGCAGTCAACATAAGCTTGAAGCACAGTTTTATCTGTCAAACAGCCCTTCCACGATGTAAGAAATTTCACACTGACTAGACTCAAGTACTGTAAAGAATTCTCTATGAAGCTCGATGATCCAGGCATTCATATGCAGATGCAGACGCTTCATGTAGAGCAGATGGTTTTCATTTGCATGTTGTAATCTTGTTAAGTCCATGTGAGACCACATTTTCTGGTATTAGAGGTGAGAGAATAGTGTGTTGCAACTTTTCTGGTGGCAGCGTTTTTAATATAGTACCTCTTGAACAGCCAAGAGGAGGGTTGTCCACTTTTGGTCCTTGAGAACCACAGTCCTGCTCCCCTAGTCGACTCACAAATTTGATTCAGGACACTGCAGCAGAAATAATCCAAAACCTGCAGGACAGCAGGCCTCAGGGATGGACTTTGTACTGCCAAGCTTATAGTGTCCATACACTTACTGAGACATATGAAGGTAAACTGCTGTTCTAGCTGACAGACATAAACACACACTGATATGTGCTGAAGCTGACATGAGGGATTACTGTCTCTGAGTAATATTTTCTTTTACAGCCACCTCACACTGGGGTTGTGCTCCTTAATCTATTAATGTCTGTAAATAAATGTACCCTGGTTCACCTCCAGACATCCTGGGAATCACATTTACTTTAACCCTTAAGTCCAGACACATGCTGGGTGGCTGTACCATTGAGACTAATATGCAACCAGTAAAAAGAAATCTTTATGTGCACATAAATCTCTGGAGTTGGCATATGTACTGTATGGAGGGCATTATTAAGGGGTCCACAGAAGTGCCACTTTGTTAAGGGGTCTTGAACCTGGGCCTTACAGCTCTAACTTAGTCTGCATCTCTAACCACAACGCCACCAATTCTTCTCTAACCCAGGGCCAGCTGGACTGCAGGCTGAACAGAGCTCATGATCAAGTCTGGTGAAGGCCTTGCCAACTCTGGAAAGTGGTTCCAAACTTTTCCCATTTTATTATTACCTTGCTCCTGGGAACACTAAAAGTTTTAGAAATTATATTTATACCCTTACTCTGAACTCTGCCCCACCACAGTTTTATCACAGTGCTCTACAAGGACTTTATGACTTAGATTTTTCTTCTGGCATGCTGTGCGGCTCCTTTAGAAACTGTGGAGTTGCCTTTTTTGTGCAATAACTACTCAGTTTAGTTTGCCACATGTGAACTTATGACATGTTTTTGACAGGATTTTTCAAGATTTACTTGACTGCATGAGTTTGCATCGCGATTTTGAAATATCTTGTTTCAGAATTTCTATTCTTAACAATTTGGTATTTTAACCTATCAATTTACAGTTTGTCACACCCTGCTTGCTGTTATTGATAATGGCTTCAGAGGGCAGCTTTTCAGAATTTCCTTTTTTAAGAAAAGAAAGCCATATAATCCCACAGCCCATTCCCAGCACTAAGCAGCAAATAAGTAGTGATTATCTCCTTACCATTTAAATTCTGTTGTCATTGAACAGATCAAATGTGTGTAATACATTCAGAAATCAGTCATAAAAGTCATCAACAAGGTCAATGGTGACAGTCGGAAAGGAGGCACCCCAGCAACAGATACAGTTACACAATGAGTTTCATATGGATAGTTAACATCCACAAAGCACACACACATACCACAATGCTCAGTTCTCAGTTCTCTCCCCTGGCTCCCTCCCTCCCCCCCCTCTTCCTCCCTCGTTCAGCTGTATCATGACTCTGCAGCTCAACCTCTGCAGCATGACTCCACTTTTTTTGCTGCACCTCAGTCTGCTTCTATGGCATTTCATTGACAAGTGTAGGAGACACTGGAATAGCTTGGAATAACAAGAGGTACACTCCCAAAGTACATACTCACTCTCATTCTGTTGAAAATTATACCTTACGCTCCTACAGTTACACTTTCACAGAAAAAAATGTATTGGTCTAAAAAGCACAAGTTTATTTTTGATGCAATAGGCGAAGTAAAACACAGTAATTCCAATGGAGATTAAATACCACAACCCAGATAAGAGAATTTCACAGAAAGATGGGTAAAAATAGGTTTTGATATGGTATTTAAAAATCATTTTGATGAGTTGCCACAACTTGTAGACATAATCCCTCTAACCCACATTTACCTGGTTAGTTGTTCTCAGTAGACTAAATCTGCATTACTCTGCCTGAGTCAGAGGTTTAACACAGACTCCACTCTCATTACAGCGTCTGATGGACACCCTCTGGAGAGCCACCATCTTAGTTTGCTGTTCTGCAGACACTATCCCTGATTTCACTAAAGAGGAATGTCAGCTAAAACAATCTAATAGCATGTTTATCCCTCAGGACCACAAATCTCATCCCCACCTGGTGCACTGCTGCTGAGGAGCTTAGCTGCCTCAGAGAGACCAAGCTGGGATACGAGCGAGTCTTCCGCTGCGTTTGTTAGGCACAGTACATGTTTGATTTGAAACAGAAAAAACACCTCACTGAACCCCCAAACTGTCTGAGTCCTAAAGCTGTCTTATTCTAATTATCCTCATGCTGCCGAGTTGATGCTATTTCCTACAGAGGCTTTCTCTGTGTTGTCACCTGTCATACTGAGTTCTCTCATTCTTTTGTTTTGTCAAAATATCCTGGAAGGCGTTATTTATGGATGCATGCTTCAAGCTTTCAAAGATATTCAAAATCATAAATTAAAAGTAAATTGCACCAGATAATTAAGTCTCTGGTTTCGACAGGTTCCCATATGCATCTGTGAATTATAATAAACAGCTCGACAGTTAAGGTGGCAGTTTATCTGAGAAATTAGGTGGTAGAGCTCAAGCAGGATCTTGAAACCTTTAATTCTCCTGATGATTCCTTGCATGGCAGCCACTGGTTTGTGTGGGTGAATAAATGGCTGAAATGAGAAATGCATTATAGATCCTAGTTACTTTGAAAGGCACCACAAAGTGCAGACTATTCACTTGTGACCATTTTAATTGATTTGGTCAGGTGGGTGTGATAATATTCACAGTTGTAATAGCTTTCAGTGTAGTGCAAGGGTTTTTTTTTACCCAAGAGAGCTTCTTTAAGTTGGATTTCTTCAATGAGTGTCTTGAAAGATGAACAGAGATAAGACATTTTAAACTGATTAAAAGAGATCATGGACATGACGCACCCTGAGGCCAACCAAACTACTCTGTTCTCTCTGGTAAATCTATTCCTACTGTATGCATATATGCTAAAAATGGCCGGATTAGGCATTTTCTGAAAGAAAACTATAACATTACATCAAATAAAAGGCAAGATGTTAAACCACATACTGATAAAATGATTAGTGACTCTGAGAGTGGTCATCTTTTGTGGGGTAATTCCGTTTAATCTGCTTGTCCTCGACTGAGTGTTCACTTTCCCATCCAGACCACAGAAGCAGCTGGCGTGCCGTCACGCTCATCATCAGGCAAGCCCTTGTCAGCATGTGGGAGGAAGAAAGAAGAAACAAGAAAGAGCGACATTGATCTGCCCTATACCATGTGTCAGTCCTGACCCTGAAGAACTACATCCTGCACATATATTAAATCTGTGGAGGATAGCGTTATGTGGACTTATTTGTAAGCTTAAATGTGTAAATGAATGTGTCTGGATGACATTAGCGCTGGGACAAACTGACAGCCTACATAGCCCCACAATATATGCTGACACACATTGCTTGGGGACAACAAGGTCACTCACATTACAAGAAATAAGAGACTTTGTTTTAGTGACAAATATTTTTTATGCACACATTCAACATTACACATGGCAAAACAATCATATTATGGCAAATAAAACACATATGTTTATGTTTTCAAAGTCCATTTTGCATTTTTAAATTTGAAGGTCTAAGCTGTCAAAGTGTATACTGGGTTTCACCCAGTGTGGGCTGGGAAGGTTCTAGTAATTTGCAAGGATGGATGGATGGTTTGTTTGAAGGTTATCCTGCTTAACTCATCCAGCAGCTTAAACAAGATTAATGTATGATGATAAATTAACAAGAGATCAAGTTTATGAAACAGAAATATTCAATGTTTTAGAACATTTAGAACATTCATTGTCAAAAAACTTTAAAAAAAACTTTCTTGGAATCAAACTACAGTATTTAGTTAGTTTTTAACTATGAAAAGAAAATGGCTAAAATGCTGTCTTTGTTTGCAAGCCCAAGCAGAAAAAATATGCTTGTTGCATCGTCTGCAGTTTTCATCCAGTGATGTCAGCACTGGTCTCCCAGTGGTTTGTTTGCAGAAAGTTTTCAAGACACTTTGCAGGTTGTTACAAGCATCTTGGAAAAACGACTGTAGATCTCCCGATCAAGCAATGTCATAGTGTGTGTGAGTTGTCGAAATTGACTCTATGTTGTTGAGATTAGGGTTTTTTGAAGAGTAACTCATCCTTTGCAGCAACGTCACTGGAAATATTTAGTTTTCATCATCCCAACAAATGTTAAGTAAAAATCAATTTAAAAATGCTCACAAGGTCTGTAAAACTTTACTTTCAAGGTGAAAAAAAATATATATATATAATTTATGGCCAATACACCAATACTCGCTCATACAATTGTTTGTTTTTTAACCAATAAATCCTTGTCAAGAATTGTCAAGGAACATCAGCAGCAATTATCTGGAAATATCTCAAGATGAGGAACAAAGGCAGTGATGCTGACAGTGTTGAAAATACCCCCATATGGTGAGGAAAAGGTCAAGATCTTCCTTCACACACTGCTCTCAGTTTTTGGTCATTAAGGCTGTGATATCTGGAATACACAGCAAACAGCTCTCAGGATAAATGATGTTGGTAAGCCAACAAGTCAAAACAAATAACATAAACCATGGTTTATTAAGAAGCCTCATTATCAGGACAAAGTCCTTAGTAATTTATCGTGGCTCCAAATGCAGCATTCAATACGAACGAAATCATCAATCACTTATTTAATAGTGTTTGCTTTCATATAAGATGACAAAATAAGTTAACCTCATATTTGTGTTTATATTTTAAACAAGGCTTTACTCAGTGAGCTGCAGATTTATGTCCCTCTTCACTTTGTTTTTCATATATTTAGCTGACAGTATTGGTGCCATAATTGAATAAGTTACCTATTGAAACATACAGCATCTTACTTTGCCGGCTGCTTTTCAAATGCATGTAGATAAGTGGGTGATTGTGTGTTGGTTCATCTTCAGCCTATGTTGTGATATCAGTTATTTCCATAATTGAATAATAGTGAACATTAACTACTAGGTGTAATTACTGCAGCTCCCAAGAATAAATTACTGCCGGGTTCCCTGATCTCGGCTGCCAGGTTCCATACGATCGACTTTACAATGACCGACTTATGTATGTGTGTATACGGGCACAAGTGCTTTGCAATCGATGTGTGTGTAAGGTGACATAACTATTTGCTGGGGTTTTGCCAGCCACCCTTCCTGTGTGAGTAGACAGTGGAAGACTCTGGTTTCTGTGGCTACTGAGCCGTCCACAGAGGATCAACTACAAGATAAGATGCTCCTTGCCTGATCCACACACGCTGTGAGGGGGGAGGGAAAGAAGGAGCTACTGATGCATTGCAGATAAACTGCAGAACCTAGTGCAACCCCTCCCTTTCTTTTTTCCTGTACACCCCCCTCCACTGTCAATGCTCTCTTTTATGTTTCTATAGTGACATCACTGCCTCCAGACCTCCCACTATCATCACCCCATAGAGCTATCTACAACCTGTCACACAGTGCTTACCTCACCATCGGAGCCTGCTGCCCTCAAACCTCTCACCATCCCATCCATCTCAGGAGCAAACCCACTCTGACCTTTGCAGAATCCTGCAGCCTTAAAGGAATACTCCACCCTCAGAATGATGTGCCTTCATTTTGTACTCACCCTCATGCTGATTAACACTCTGGAACATTTTCTTGATGTTCATCATGTAGCCGGAGATATCAGGAGCTTTTCGTTTTGAGAAAATGCCCATAAAGTGATGTTGAACGGGGCCCGGTTAAAAAGTCCACAAAAACTTGGCAATATTTCTCCATACTGCTCGTCCAATGTAATCCTATGGTTATCAGTGGGCAACGTCCATAGTTTACTCGGAACGACTTCATTTAGTATATATTTTTTAGCATAAACCGTAGCATGTTTTAGTTCCTGGATGACGTCACCAAAGTATGGTGGCC
>JAVQJG010166758.1:0-18210 GCA_036024015.1 Craterocephalus amniculus
GCTCATTTGAGCCTGGCGACTTCACGGGGGTCGAGTCTGATTCTGGGGACGAGTCTATCAGCCTTGGTTCCGAAGAGGACGAGGCAGACATCGAACCCTTCTCTGTCCCACCGGCTGCAAAGCCGGGGGACACGGGTGGTGCGTGCAGCGGCTCTCCAAACCCAGCTGCCACGGTGGACCTGCATGATGTCTGCAGAAGAGCAGCTGCAAAGCTGGGCATCGAGTGGCCTGAAACCCTCACGGAGACCACCACGTCCCGCTACGAGGGGAAGAGGCTTCCGAGAGCAAAATCTTCAACCAGACAACTGCTGCCGGTCTTCCCGGAGTGCCTGGAGGAAGCGACCAGATCCTGGAGTAATCCTCTCTCCGCCAAAAACCCCGTCCAGGGAGGGTCGGCGCTTGACTGGGTCGACATGGAGAAAAAAGGGTTCTCCCACCTGCCTCCGGTCGAACCCCTTGTGGCATCCCACCTCCACCCCACCCACAAGTCCACCATGACTGCGGCAGGACCCACCCTGCCGTCCAAAGCCGATTGTTTCCAGTCATCCGTGACGGAGAAAGGCTACAAAGCGGTGGCGATGTCGGTGAAAGCTCTAAACGCTTCTTCACTCCTCCTCGCCTATCAGGCGGAAATTCAGGAGGAGATGTCAAACACACCGACCTCAGAACTGTGGGACGAGCTGTGCGTGGTTACGGACCTCTGCCTGCGTCTTCACAGGTGCGCTGTCCAGGCCTCTGGAAGAGCCATGGCCCTGATGGTCGCTCAAGAGAGAGCCAGATGGCTAAATTTATCCAGTCTGTCTCAGAAGGAGAAGACTCAGCTCCTCGATGTGCCCGTGGACCCGAAAGGCCTGTTCGGCCCGGCCGTGGCCACGATGCAGAAACGCTGCGAGGAGAAGAAGCGAGAAGGTGAAGCACTACAGCTGTGCCTGCCCAGAAAAGTGCCCCCTCCTCCAACCTCCGCACCCCGGCAGACGTTCGCTCAGGCGACGGCTCGACCAGCCTACCGCATCAGCAAGCGTCCACCACAGCAGAGCGACCGCGGTCATGGAAAACCGCAGGAGCTCCGGGGTGCTTGGGCCAAGAAGCCATTTGCGCCCAGCGTGACTCCGGGGGAACACGCTGCACCCCCAGTCACCGCGGGCGCAAAGAAAAAGAGGCGCGCTACCTAGAGCGCAGCCACCGGGGAGGGAGAACGGACCCGGCCAGACGCCTGCCCCCTCCCCCCCAAGAGACGTTCTGTTCCCGTTACAACTGATGAGGGCATGTTCAAAGTCCCTCAAAAGGCGTTCAGAGACCGTGTCAGCGCACCCGGTTCACAGCTGCGCCAAGAGGAGAAGGTTCGGACCTGCAGAGAGCTCAGTGGAGCCAGAGCTGAGTCCCGGCGTAACACGCCAGTGCTTGAGTACACACCAGTGCCCAAACACACACCTCCCCTCCTCCCCAATAAGTTTATTAAAGTATTTTCACGGCGCGCAACCAGGCTACTCGCCAAGGGCGCAGCCATCAAAAAAATACACAATAAAAACCAAAACAATGGGACAGAACAGAGCCGTGCGGCAGCACATGACACCGCGAGAGGGCGCCGTTGCTCCACTAGTGACGCAACAGGCCAGCTCCCTCACTGTCACGGGCAGAGCGAGCGCTCCTGTAGCTCCACCCTTCGTGTCTGTGCGCCCCGGTTCTGCACAAATAGCGCCACTCGGTCCATTGGCGAACAAAGCGTCGCAATGGCTGATGTGTGGAGCGTCAGACTGGGTAATGAAGACTGTAACCAGGGGTTACAGACTCCAGTTTGCCTCCGTCCCTCCCCGTTTCAACGGGATACTGCAATCGCAGGCCCGGGGAGAAAGAGCCCGTGTTCTGCAGGAGGAAATCCTCAATCTGCAGAACAAGGGAGCCATTCGGCTGGTACCACCAGGACAAAGCCTGGGCGGTTTTTACTCGCGATATTTTCTGGTTCCGAAAAGGGACGGGGGTCTGAGACCGATATTAGACTTACGTGCTCTGAACAGATACTTGAGACAGTACACGTTCAGAATGCTGACACACGCAACTCTAATACGGTTTATACGTCCAGGAGATTGGTTCATCTCCATAGACTTGAAGGACGCTTATTTCCACGTCCCCATTTACCCCCCTCACAGGAAATATCTCAGGTTTGCCTTCCAGGGCAAATGCTACGAGTATCTGGTGCTCCCGTTTGGTCTTTCCCTAAGCCCGCGGGTGTTTGTAAAATGCACCGAAGCCGCCATCGCTCCCCTCAGAGAGAGAGGAATGCGTCTGGCTACGTATCTAGACGACTGGCTTCTTGCCGCACAGTCTCACGAACAGGTTCAGGCGCACGCCCAGGTGCTCACGTCACACCTGGCTGCCCTGGGCTTCACAATAAATTGGCAGAAGAGTGTTTTGTCCCCAACCCAGGACATCACATTCATCGGCCTGTCCCTGAACTCTGTGGAGTTCCGGGCGCGCCTCTCAGCGGAAAGGTTGGAAGCTTTTCGGGCTTGTCTGGCATCTTTCCGAAGGGGGGCGTGGCTGAGATTCAGACAGTGTCTCAGACTACTTGGACTGATGGCATCGGCGTTAGTGGTAATTCCATTCGGCCGCTTGCACATGCGCCCATTCCAGCGGTGGGTCGCGTCACTCAAACTGAGCCCGACGCGCCACGCACACCGCAGAGTCCTGATCTCTCTGGCGTGTGTCCTGGCTCTGCGTACTTGGAAACGCAAAGAGTTTCTAACCACAGGCGTCGCCATGGGAACGGTGCTGACGAGGAAGGTCGTTACAACAGACGCCTCCATGTCAGGCTGGGGCGCTACACACGAAGGCAGGACTGTAAACGGCGTTTGGAGCTCACAGATGCAGTCAGTTCACATAAACTGCCTGGAGCTCCTAGCCGTCTTGCTGGCGCTGAGACATTTTTTACCTCTTCTGCAGGGACAAAATGTTTTGGTCAGGTCAGACAACACCACAGTGGTGGCGTATATCAACAGACAGGGCGGTCTGCGCTCACGTCATTTGCACACGCTGGCACACAGACTGATTGTGTGGAGCAGCTCTCGTCTGCTGTCACTGAGAGCCACTCACGTGCCAGGCATTTTAAACCGGGGAGCGGACCTGCTGTCCAGAGGCAGCCCTCGCTACAAAGATTGGAAGCTCCACAGCGAGGTTGTCGCTCTGATTTGGGAGAGATACGGCCGAGCAGAAATCGACCTTTTTGCGTCGAGGGAAAACGCTCAGTGCCAGATGTTCTACTCCCTGAGCGATCAGAGTGCTCCACTGGGTTTGGATGCTTTAGCGCACGAGTGGCCACGCCTCCTTCTGTATGCTTTTCCTCCGCTGGAGTTGATCATTCCCACACTGGCCAGGGTGCGTCAGAGGGGGCACTCCCTCATCCTGATAGCACCCCGATGGCCTGGAAAACATTGGCTAGCAGAAATCTTTCAACTGCTTTACAGCCAACCGTGGCCTCTCCCCCCACGCAGAGACCTTCTGTCGCAGGCGCGCGGAGAGATTTTCCACCCTCACCCGGAGCGCATGGCTCTATGGGCTTGGCCCGTGAGAGGTTAAACCTGATTACCTCTGGGCTTCCACAGAATGTTATTAACACCATTCAGAGCGCCAGGTCTTCTTCCACACGCAACGCATATGATGGCAAATGGCGTGCATATGAGGACTGGTGTGTTAAAGCAGGGGTTCTGGCTTTTCAGAGCCCAGTCCCCACTGTCTTGACATTTCTACAGGAGCTGCTGGATAAAGGTTTGGCTTTTTCCACAGTCAAGGTGTATCTAGCTGCCATATCGGCGTGTCACATAGGTTTTGGGGACAAAACGGTGGGTCAACACCCGCTCGTTTGTCAGTTTATGAAAGGCGCACGTCGTCTCCGCCCAGTCTCGAGGAGCTTAACAGCTCCATGGGATTTACCTGTGGTGCTGGATGCACTGTCACAGCCACCTTTCGAGCCGCTGCAGGAAGCTGAGCTGAAGATGCTCTCGTTTAAGACAGCCTTGCTGCTTGCACTGGTTTCTGCAAAGCGCGTGAGTGACATTCAGGCGCTCTCAGTAAACCCATCCTGCATGCAGTTTCTGATGGGGGATTCGAGGGTTCTTCTGAGGCCGAACCCTGCCTTTGTGCCGAAGGTTTTCAACCCGGCTCGGCCATACCGCCCCGTAGAGCTGTCAGCTTTCTACCCGCCACCTTTCTCATCAGAGGAGCACGAGCGGCTTCATGCCCTCTGCCCAGTGCGGGCGTTGCGGACTTATGTGGACAGAACAGCTGGATTCAGAAAATCAGAACAGCTGTTTGTGTCGTGGGCCCCGCCTCACAGAGGGAAGCCCATCACTAAGCAAAGGTTATCTCACTGGATTGTGGGAGCTATTACCTTGGCTTATATCAGTAAGGGATTACAGCCCCCTTCAGGTCTGCGTGCTCATTCCACGCGTGGAATGGCTGCTTCTTGGGCGCTGTTTGAAGGCACTCCTGTGGAAGACATCTGTGCGGCAGCCAACTGGGCAACGCCTCACACTTTTATTAGATTCTACAGGTTGGATGTCACAGCACCCACGCTGTCGCACACAGTGTTGGGTGCGGGCAATAATGTGTCTGTGAATTGAGATCTCTAAGACGGTCTTCGAGGTGATCTTGTCTGGCAATACGGGAGTCTCTATATCCCATAGTGAGATACCGAAACGAGTGTTGAAAGAGAACCTACCAGAGTGCGCGCTGTTCTGTTATAATGTTCTTCTCAGCAGTTCAGAGCAGGACGTGCAGATCTGCTCTCTAATGCGTTATTGTTTTAGCATTAGCTGGTTGCGGTCCGGACTTGTCGTCTTAAGTCATGATATCTGTAACAGATGGAGATCAGCGGATGCTTGTGGTTCAGGAGCTTTGTCCGTGGCCAGTTGTCTGGTCTCCTCCAGCCTGACTATCAACGCTCATTTTGTCATTTTCGATGACTGACTGAATGCCTCGAGACATCTGTTGTGACATCCAACTCAATTTAATCGGTGCAACTCTGAACGTCTTCAGGTCAGATTTACATAGATAAATAAATATTTGCTGTAGGTTTGCTCTGTAATTTCAAAGTTTTTTAAACATTATATGAGCTTTTACATAATACATATTAAAATGCAGACTTTGGATGAAGACCCTCGATTGCTTTTGCACATTTTTTGGCCTCCAGAAACAAATTGTGTCACATAAATATATTAAACTTATCTCCACACCTGAAAGACAAACTTTTGGAGCCATATACAAAATTAAAATGGATCTTCTCTGATGAATAATTTATCAACAGCGTATATATTCTGATGCCGAAAATTGAGCCAGCCCTGCTTTCTATATACTTTGCCTCTAGGCTTTCTTGTGATCTTTAAAGTGGTCTTGAGCAATAATTCCCCAGTCTCTCTACAGATCTAACAAAGCTTTGCTTTGGACATTGGCTGTTTGTTTGGATTGATTTTTACTGTCTAGAGAAAACTCAGAGTACAGGTTGGATGCAAAATGTATGCCGAATTAGCTGTTGTTAGGGTTAGTGGTACTGAGAAAATATCCCAAAATTCCATAGTATGTCTTTACAATATTATTTTTGCACCAAGCAGGTAATTCCTAGAGAGCTATTTGCTGAAAAGCCAGCCTATATGAGCATGGTCTGCAGTGCGTTCTCGAAGAAGCACTAATGATTTAGACCGATTTTTATCTATGAAGCACCCCCGAACAATGTCTTTTTGGCCTCCATCTTACCTCAAACATCGTTTTAAGGTTGGAAAGTTACACATTGCTACTTTAAAGATGGGAGAAAACTGGACTGAGGACAAAAGAAGAAGTACAGTATAAGGACAAATGGGTATTTTCCAGATTTTTCCCTGACACAGGACCTGGTGCATAGGTTTCTGTGGAATGGTGGCTGTCATCAAGCCAAACATAAGGCAGGAAAACAGGAAAAACTGAAAATCTTGCAGTCTTACGGGTGATGAATCCCTCCCAGAGTCTGGACTACAACATTGTTAGATCACTGGGGAATCATCTTAAAAGACAGTCGACTTCCAAAGAATTGCTTTGAAATGTCCTTCATGAAGCTTTGAGAACTTTTCCTGAAAACTTATCAAAGAATTTACTAGAAAGTAGACTGGCTCACACCCTCACTTCATCATAACCGCCCTTATTACTTCATATTGTCTATTTTGCAAAAATCATCTCCGTTGAAATGAACCTGGGACACACCTTAAATGTTTGTAACAGGGGATAGTTTTCCATGGAGAAAGTTATTTTGGGTGGCGTGGGGAAGAAGTTTCCATTACTTTGCAGCCAAGTGTGACATCTCAGCGTTTGTTTTTGGCAGGTAGAAACATCCTGTTCACGCATATATTCCAGTTTTCAGCGTCTCGTTGTGTCACAGAGAGCAGCTTTTCCATCTTTTCACATCCCAAATTTCTTTGCTTTCTCAGGCGAGAGAGCATCCGCCCACGCAGCAGAGCGTAGATCATCACCAAACTGCCTCTGTGAACATATGGTGCTTGTTTTTCTTTCGGTTTTCTCCCTCCGTTCCTAAAACTTTGCTGGCTCCAGATGGGCCAGCGAATGCTGTAGAGAGTTTAATCCTTTATACTTGTGGGGATTATCTTTCATTTGAAACCAGATATGCATTAGTCAGATTGAGTTTGACGGCATCCTGACAGAGACATACTTACAGATTCACATGCTCACTCACACACTTTGCAGCATTTGTGCATTTCTTTCTAAAGATGAGACGTTTCATCCTAATTTTTATATTTTTGCCAAGGATCAATGAGAAATCTCATCCACATGAAATCAAACAGCTTCCTTTCTGGTCCCAGATTAATATTCTCGGTGATGCTCTGAACTATAATGATTGTCTTTCATGCCAGCAGAGCAGATTAATGTTCATTTGACCTGGATTGAAGGATTTGCTTTTCATATGTCATGCCTGATAAGGGTGATGAGGTATATGGGAAGAGTGTCAGGGCATTTTGTTGGGGGGGGTCTGTATGAGGAGTAAGGGATGTGGACATCTGGACTGGAATTATAAAACACACATTAAGGCCTACCGCTGAGATTTATATTCACTGCTATCTTCCCGTAACTCCTTTAATGACTTTACTGCAAATTATCAGCTGGGCTCGAGCCATTAGATCTCTTTGATGCACATGGCCAGATGGTCTTGGATGTAGCAGGTTGTTAAATGATCTCATTAATATTATGATGTATTCTGTTATGTTTCACACATTCTGGTAAACTAATTCAAATCTTCCATCATTCCAGACTAGATTTTCCCCCCCGTCGTATCGCTAATTCTCCTTACTGAAACCTTTAAGAGTTTGTTTATTGTTGTTACGATTGTTGCGGTTTAATAAGATTAAAGTTGCACATAGGCTCTGCATTCTCTAAAGGACACTACGGGAAGCGCAGACTTCAAATATTTGACAAATAGCTGCTACATTTATGACACTATAGTGATACAACACTTCTTTCTGGGGAGAGGTACAACTCGTTAAATATTCAGACTGAGAGGAAATTGGATTTTTATCTCAAAGATTATCTTGTTGATTGTCTTTCTCTCCTGTTGCCAGCAAATAATCACCAACCTCTCAGCATGGTCTAGCACAGCATAGACGTCAGTAAAGTTTAGTCTGCTCTGGGTAATTTGTTTGGTTGTTTCTCAGGAGAGCCAGTAGTCTGTTTATTTTGACACCTAACCACAGACATTTGTGTCCCACTTTGTCGTCCATATGGCTCAGCTAGTTGCAGCACATATTCACTCTCCATTTGATGCCATCACTGTGTCTTGCTCTGAGAGTGAAACAAAGGAAGCTTGGTTTTGGCGACCCGAGCCTCTGGGCTGTGAGGCATCTCTTAAAAAATCCAATCAGTGTAAAAGTTCAGTTCAACTCTAACTGATGTACTTTTTTCACACCCTCTCTTTTTTAAAATTGTGTTTCTGTTTCTAAAATCATAAAAACATGGACATGGATAAAACATGGACTTGCTAAATGCCTTAAATATTGCAAATAAGGCATGCTTTAAAAAAAAACAAAAGCATGGGAACTGGGAACACGTTGCAAAGTAAAGGTAGATGAGAACCGGATGGATTGTTTGTCCAGAATAAAAGCATGTGACTGCTCTGTGGAAGTTCAGTCTGATAATTAACTTGAACTAAACTCATAAATGTTTAAGGAAGTTTCTCCAAGCCAGAGGTTCAGTGAAAACAGATCCAACCTGTGACTGAAGCAAGCTCCGCTGCTGCTAAGTGGCCAGTAAATGACAGCTGAGCGAGGTGTTTGCCCCCTCTGCTGGCCATAGCAGGGATCTACAGGCTTAAAAACCCCACATGAGCAGTGACTTCTGAAGTTTCAACAAAATGAAAAAACTAAATGTGAATGTGCTCATTGGCTTTCATTATTTCAGCTTTAGTTCAGTACGTGAAATAGAGTATAATCAAACAGGTGTATGGCGTGGAACATATTTATCTGTTCAATGTGCAAGAATGAAGTTTACAGCTCATGAGAAGGAATCCTGATGTAATTTGATGACAACATGTTGAGAAGGGCAATTGACACTGCTGAGACATATAAGGGCAGTCGGTCCTAAGATTGTAGATAGCTTTACTTTGGCTCAGTGGTGTCCATAGTCCATCCCCAAAGGCCACTGTCATTCAGGTTTCCTACTACGGCACACCTGGATCAGACTGATTGATCAGCGTGCTTGATGAGAGCCACAGAGACACGCAGGACCAGACTTTGGGTCATTTTAATCTTCTTAGAAATGAAGAAGTGTCATACTAGGTCCTTGGAGTGTTGCCATCATGCAGAGTGTAGTTTTCCCTGCTTTAACACACCGGATTCAAGTGAAATGGCTCCAACAGTCCGTTGACAGGTTCTACACAATAATCCATTCAGTCAGTATCTTAAACCTGCAGGACGGCCTTCATGGACCAGAGTATGATACCTTTGTCTTAAACGTCTGAAGAGTGGCTCTGTAAATGGCCTTTTGATGACTCTGCATCCCAATGGACAGTCCATGTAAGGACATGACCTTCATCATTGTAATTGGCTTGATTGCCTACACCTGTGAAAACGTGGGTAAAGGCCATGTGTGCTGGGACTTGCGGTGGTCGCCGCTAATTTGCTGCTGCTCAGTGCAGAAGTGTTAATTTAGTGTGAATTGCTTTTCACGCCAACTAAAAACCTTTATTTTTCCAAACTCCAGAGTCCATTTTAGCTTGTGTCCATTGAAACAGCTCAGAAGAGTTACGGGTCATTTCTAAAAGACTACTTTTGAAGAGCAGTATTGCTGTAGCTTTAATGTTGTGATAGCTGAAAATTGAAGAAATGAATAAATGTAGATTCGTAATGAGCAAGAACCCAAAGGACTGGTACAAGTAATTCATGAATGGAATTAATCATATAGTCACGAACCTAATCTAAATGCAGTTACACCTGAAAATTGTATTAATGCTCGTTCACCGTTCCCGAGGCAGTCATGGCTCCCGGGGGAGAAATTTGGAGGGGAACTTGTGCGTAACTGTGTTATTGAAAGCAAAGACTCAGCTTCCTCCTTTTCATCTTCTGGGAAAACAATGGTTTATCTTGTACTTGGATGGCTTTTGGAGCGAAATGTTTGCTGGAAATATGACACCAATAAAGTTGCATTTAGAGTCACTTTCAAATCTCAGGGGAAGACATTTGCTTATTCTTCAGTCTTATTTCCTTGGAGAGCGACATTAAGGCTGGAGAAGAAAGAAAGGAGAAGAAAGAGTGAGAGACAGTAAATATATTTCCTCAAACACCTTAATTGAAATTGGATTTTAAATTATCTCTGGACCACAGTGGCAAAAATCAGTTGCCAGGGAGGCGGCGCCTTTGCATTGCAAATGTAATTTCTTATTCATTCTTCTTCTTTTTCCCCCTTCCTTCCACCCAGGAGACTCTAAGAAATGGCTGCTAGATATGTTTTTTCATGAGCTATTTTCTTCAGGTTGAACCTTTCATTATTCCAATACCCATCGCTATTAACTTTTTGAATGGAGCTACAATGTGGTCCTGTTGTTTACTGTGCTGAAGGACTAATCCTTGTGGGAAATGACACTCTCTTCATGCCCAGATAGAGCCTGGTGGAGGTGAAATTTGGGTTGCACAATATGTATGAGAAAATAAACGGCTAATTTGCCTTGAATTTTCGTTCATCACACAAGTGAAGTGCAGACCCCCTGATGATAGTTCTGCAATTCATTGCCTGTTTAGTGTATATTCTTTGAAAACGGCTGTGGTGATGCTACAGATAGTAACACCTGAAAATGTTATTCACATCTTTTTCTTTAATAAAAGTGTTAGATATACAATTTATTTAATTAGAACAAAAAATAACATGGAACATTTAACTAATGGTTAGCAAGCCTGGTTTAAAGATCTTTTATTGTTCATTGAATTACAGTAGTAGGTTTGCAGTTTATGTAAATGACAAAAAGCTGCAGATGACTGGCTCATGCATTTAAACTTAGTTTTTCCGTTTTGTGCAAGGTCAATAAATAACAAACACCTGAAATATATTCCAGAGGGATTATAGGTTTTCATAAATCCACAAGCCCCTTTTTTAAATTCATCCACTTTCTATACATGCCTAATTAAATTCAGTTTTCTCTCTGAAGTGCTGTGGAGCAAAACTATGAAGTAACATGAAGTATACTTATATTCTGCCATGCTACTTTGGCGCTGTTCATATTTAAATGCTCTCGGTGTTGCGTGTTTCTCACTTTGTCTGCACAGTGCAGTCAGATCAGTGCCAAAGATATTTTTGCACCTTCTTCACTTGTATCGAATTTGATCAGAGACTCAACACAGCAAAGATTAGAGGAAAATTATGGCTCTCCTGAGTCCAAGTTCCCAATGATCTCACACAATCTGGGCACTGAAATCAATAGTCCATCAGAGTATGGGCTTTAGCACCTTCAAAAATAGCCCCTCAAAGCATTCGTCGAGGCACATTAAATAAAACATCCCCGGGCTGCAACCGTAAATAGCACTGCAGTTAATAGCCATCATTGGCCGATCTGATGGCGGCAAACAAGGCCGTTGAAGCCACATATGGAGTCATATTCTTCCATCAAAATGTTTGAACACTGACCAAGAGCTTTAATGTTCCAACTTTACAGCCTCCTGCTGCCTCTCTGATGCTTTTAATGGTTCCTTTTTCTCTCACTGAACTACTTCCTCAAAACAGAGCCTTTCAGTTTCTGTCACATGGATCAACAGGCTGAGTTAAGATTGCCCTGATGTATGAGAGGCAGAGGAGAGGAATTTTGAGTTGCTCAGCCGGTGGAGGTTCAGCGCCCCGCTACGCCTACGCTTAGCCCCCTGGTCCCCTCCAGGTTTTGACACATCATTTCCCCTGTGATTTGTGGTCAGGTTTGAGTTTGAAGGAGACGAGGAAATTCTCCTTCTCCATGAGAACAGATGGATGTTTCATCTCTGCAGTCGGAGCCGAGGGTTATTTCTTTTTTTCCTGCCCTTCTTAAAGAACTCTACTGCTTTTTTAAAGAATTGGTTTCATGGTCCATAATGGAGTCTTGATGACTGGCTATTACAGCACATTTTCAGAAAATGACCTCCCTTTTTTGAAAAAAAAAAAAAGGAGAAAAATAGGAGGGCTTATTCGACTCTCAGTAAACAGGTTATTTTGTAAGATAATTAAAGTAGTGAGGGGAGAGAGAAAATTTCTCTTTGTGCTGTTTTGCACAAGATTAAAGTTGAGGCCTCTCTGTTTGTGATCAAAGATGGACAGTGTGCCGTGAAATGGTGTCTGATGTAACACACACGCAACTGGTGAAATGTGATAGGCTTGTCAGGGCAGCAAATGGTCACCTCCTGCTTCAGCTCCTCCCCTAACCGCACAGCAGCTGTTTGATCTCATCTCCACCAAGCAAAGCCTCCAGCGCCTCCCTCGGGATGTTTGATGTTGGAGCTCAGAGCTGCAGACTCGCCGGTGATGGGGGGGGGGGGTTTCACCATTACCACGCGCCACATCCAATCTTCTCACCATCAGATAATTTCAAAGAGTTTGCAAAACACCAACTTCCTATGCTAGATGTGTGTATCTATGTATACATATATATATATATATCTAGAGTTTTGCCCCGCTGTTGTCTGACAGATTAGCTGCACGTCACTGATGTTTGCCTGTGAAAAAAAAAGAGTATGGGGAGCGCATGTAACATCTCTCTGCTGAAATCTATTGCGGCCCTCAGGCTCAGATGTTGAAGCATGCTGATATTTTTCACAGTGGTCTGATTCCTACTATCGCCTCTGCATTGATCTGTAGCTCTGCCGTACCAATACCTTTTTTCTTCCGTGAGACCTTTCCTCTTCAATCTTTCATCCATTATTCATCACTCTCGGCTCTTTTCTGCCGGGGCTACAATACCCATTTGCTCTGGATTCTACTGTGTGTGAAACAATGCCGCCCAGCTGTTGCTTTATTGGTAGAAATGCTGAAACAGAAAAGCAGATTTTGCAGAGTGAACAGGGTCCCTAATCCGCTGACAAAACAAGTAGAAAGCCATTCCAGCAGCAGAGTGAAGCTGTTCATAGGATCTATTTAGATAGTTTTAGCCAATGTTGCGGCCAATTTGTCCCTGTGGCTTAAACACACCTGCAAAGGCAAATAGTCTGTTTTTCCTCTTTATTTTATGACCGTTAAGTATGTACACCCACTAGACTCTGTATTTCTAGTAGGTCTTTTTCCTTTAGAACTGCTTTAATTCTTTTTGTTGTAGATTAAACAAGGTGGTGGAAACGTTCTTCAGAGATTTTGAGATTGACATTACAGCATTGCACAGCTGCTGCACATCCATGATGAGAATCTGCCCTTCCACCGCATCCCAAAAGTGAAAAATAGGATTAAAATGTGGACTCTGTGGAGGCCACTGGAGTACAATGAACTCATTGTCATGTTGGAGATGATCTGAGCTTTGTGACACGGTGCATTGTCCTGCTGGGAGTAGCCATCAGTGCACAGTGGGTGTAAAAGGGATTGATGTGCTCAGCATCACTACTCGGGTTGACTGTGGGTTTAAGTGATGCTCAGTTGGTACTTTAGGGGCCCAAAAAGTGCCAAGAAGTCTGAAATGTTGCAGGATACATGCAGGATGGATCCATGCTGTCATCTTGTTTACACCTAATTCTGACCCTACCATCTGAATGTGGAGGAAATCTTATTTCACCGGTTCATTTTTGCTGCTGTGGCTCATCTGCTTCAAGGTTTTGACATGGTGTGTAATCAGAGATTATATTATGCATACCCTGCATGTGGCCGGTGGTTAATTGACTCCCAGTTGCCTTTTTATCATGTCCAACCAGTCTGTCCATTCTCCTCTGCCCTCTGACATCAAAAAAGCATTTTGGACCAGACAACTGCTGCACTCTGGGTGTTTTCTGTTTTTCAGACAATTCTCAGTGAACCCTAATGATGATTGTGTGTGAAAATCCCAGTAGATCATCAGTTTCTGAAATACACAGACCAACAACAATGTCAATGTAATGGTTATTTGTAGTTTTCTTTGTCTTGTTCATTTTAACCACTTATAACAGCAACAAATAATATTTTACAGCTTAAATCCAACCAGAAATTAAGTATCTTGGTAACAGGATATGTTTTGGCATCTATGATGTTCATGAAGGTGACGTTCATGTTGGAAAAACTGATGATTTTTTTCAGCCTGGGAGGGAATCTTTCTTCCTAATGTTTGCAAATTCCACAGCTATTCTTTGAAATGTCATGAAGTTTCCGTATTGACCAAACTACTGCTTCAAACTATTGGCAAACATCAGCCCAGACAACAGGGCCAATTATTAAAAATAAATGGCAACTTCTCCAGAGTCTGCTCAGCTCTCTTTAAAGTCTGTTGGCTCTTTAGAAGCAGTTGAATCATGTGTGTCAATGAGCAGAGATTAAGTCTTAATCTCTGCAAATTGACTGTATGAGGAGGAGGATTTCAGAGAGATCTCTCATACGTGATGCATCTGAAGTGAGGGCGAGATGTTCCAGCGAATCATCCGTTTTCAGACGAAAACATAATTGATTGAATTGAACTCCTTATTTCAAAGTCACTTGGCTGTTTCAGAAATAACTTCTTTTTTTTCTTTTTTTTTAACATGTGTAGGGCTCATATCTCAGACATCATTAAAGTGAGTCTTTTAAGAGCATATAGTTTTAAGTTTCAATGAAACTCATGTGCTCCTTTGTTTGTTTTCCTTTAGTTTGTTTTATCATAAAAGTGATACTGTGCAATTTCGACCCAAATTGTACAAAAGTACCAAATGAAATTTTCCAGTAGCATTTATTCAGAACATAGTTGAGATATAATTGTAGTTTTATGGTTTCCATGTGCTACATGTTCCATAAGCTACAAGCTAATGCTGATGTTTTCACAACATCTGGGAAATAAAATAAAACTCAGTCACATACTTCCACCAGGGCCTGATCCTTCAATGGTGAAGAATCCTTCTGAATGATGCCAGCAGCCGAGTGGCCTGGTCAGTTGATCCGTCAGACCAAGAACAGATGGCCTTATCTAAACTACCAGTACTAACACCTCTCTAATATTTTTCTGCTTGACTCTATCAGAGATGTTTACATGTTGTGGTTTGTTAGAGGTTTACAGCTACACCTGGATAATTGCATTTGTGCTGTTTGCCATCTTCATTTATTCTTCATCAGTCACACATATACTGATGTTTGCACATCCTAACAAGTCTTTCAAGTGTTCTTTTTACTATGACTTCACAAGTATTTAAACAGATCTAGTGGTTGCAGAGATTTTCTCATTTCATTGTGGGTGTGCAGTTTTTTGTCTAAGAAACTTAGAAAGAAATTGGCACAGAAAATAGTATAAGTTGCTCTTAGGTACAAACTTAGATAAAGATATAGAAGGTATGATGTACTACTCATGCTCATGTTCTCTATATTTTAATATTTAATTCAGTCCATCAAGTGTATTTTTAAACCTAAATACTCTTTGTCCAGATTTCTTAAAAAAAGAAAGACAAACTAAGTTATGTAATTTCACGGTAGATTTAACTGCAATAAGAATCATATCGCTGCTGAATAAGGTTTCTTCGCTGCTCTGCCGCCTTCCAGCTCAGTTATACTAAATGTTCAAAAGAATTTTCATACAATTCATGTATTTCTTCCTTTCCAAAGCACATTTTTGTCTCATGTTCAATTCATGATAGTTTTCTAAACCGATGCATGCTTAGGGGGTTAACAGCTGATGTAGATGAAACGATTTTGCATGCGATGCTGCTGATTTATTAGTGTAGTGGAAATCTCTTTGATCAGAAGGAAGGAAAAACATGAAATATGAACCCCAGGCTTGTTTGTGTCTCAGGTTTTGATATCTGTATGAGTCAAGAGTTTTCAGAAATGCTTTTTCTTTCTGTGTCCACAGAGGAAGTCAGTGATCGCCACCACTCTGATTGTGGCTGTATCACTATTTGTGGTCGTGGTGAACTACTCGGAGAAGCCCTACGTCCTCTTGCAGCCGGTGTTTGGTCAGACTTTCAGCAGCCACTGGATGTTCTCCAAGCAGCCGTACAAGGCCTACAAGCCGCACCTGGGCTATGTCAGCATCCCCAAACAGGAGGTGAGACACAAACACTAATGAGCAAAGAGAAACACAAGTCAAAACAACACCGTTTCCATCCTCTCTTCTTTTAATCAGTTCATTCATTATTTTGATACGAGGTGCCGAGGTGCTGTGATGAACATCAGCTGCAACATAATTCTATATTTCTTTTTTGCTGCTTTAAGAATCTCAGGATGTTTTTTTTTGCTTTGAGTCACTGACCAGAACTGATACCTAAAGATGAAGGGTGACATGAAGCTGTGATATAGCTTGCACTTGAATCGATGAGGATACATTAAAATTTATGTTTCATAAAACTTTGACAACCCTGTCTAACAAGAGTCATTCTTTCTTTCCTGCTGCCAGAATTGTTTGACAAAACAAGGGAGTTTTCTGCTCTACCTTGCTCTAACTTGCCATTTTAGATCATAACTAACGTGTCAGGTGCATAACTAAGGTGCAGAATGCAGCAAAATCATGCAGCAAAATTATCTATCTATCTATCTATCTCTCATATACACATTGTGTGTGTAAAATATGTCCATATAGAATATCAAGCTTTTCACTGCCTCAGTTAGAGTTAAATAACTTTTTTTGGCCGAAACATTTTAATCACAGCACGGCTTTCCTAATGGGAGAAGCTCTTTCCTCCTAAACTAATTAAATCCAGATAGTGACATTTTTTTGGCCAGACTGTTTTGCCAAATTACTTAGATCTGTGATAGTAGCAAATAATGGAGGCTGTTACCTGACTGATGAAGAACATTTTTCTTATGATCAATATATTTACAGAGACATGCTCTCACAATATACGGATTATAAGAAAATGTAAGATTGTAAATTAATTGGTAAAAAAAAAAAGGAACGAAATGGTCACATTTAGCGGATTAGTTCATGTTCAGTGACAGAAGACTCAGATCTGTTGAAGCTCTTGGCTCAGCTTACACATCATTTTGCTCTCTGTAGAGAGGGTTTTCTTTCAGATCTCTCTTTTTGCTAATAATTTTGCCACTTCAGTCTTAAGGTGAAAGCAACTTCTTATATTTTACAAAGAACCCTTTAACATTTTTTCACATTTCATGCCAAGTGTTATCACTTGTGTCACACAAGAGCAGGCTTTGCTTTTACGGTGACATTTTTTCTGCAAGCGCCCATAGTATTTCATCACCTTAATGAAAGCTTACTAAAATGCTCTCATGCTAACACAGGACCTCCTTAACACTTCCTTTAACTCTCCATGTGAGCTACTCTATGATGGATGAAAAAAGATGCCCGTTTGACTACTCTTATGTGCAATATTCGTATATACAAAAAGCTAAGCTCGTCATCCCATTCTTCTGCCTCGAAACAGCTTTTTGCTGCATGTTCCCTGCACAAATTATGGAAATTGAAATATCAAAGCCTTTTAATTCCCACCAGATGAAAATGGAAATACCAAGCTATATGTTTGCTGTTTAGGGAGGCGGCCCTCTGGAAATGGGCTCAAACTAGTAAATGTCACACGAGGAAATCTTACATTTCGCTTGCAGGGATGCACCAGAAAACTAAAAGGTAAAAGCACTGAAACATCCTCCTCTCTGGGTGTAGACTGGTTTTAATCTCGCTATAGATGCACTGCTTCTTCTGGAGAGGTGGGTGCCTTACATTCAGCCGGCTGATATTGGGCAGATTAATGCACAGCTTCTTCCTTTTGCCTCAGGAGAGTTCCCTCCACGCAACACGGGCCCAGAGGCAATCATGCATTACACCACGTCTGCACCTCCTTCTGCCTTCAGACAAGGCTGCTTAAATCACTGCCCTCTTCCTGTGGAGACTCATGCAAATCATTGGAAAAGACAGGCAGCTTCCTAGTGAATCCTCCACTGGTGGATTCTCTGTAGTGAACCAGAAAGGACAGCGATTGGCTTTTGACACGAGTGCTGAAATTGCTCTGCATAAGGATGGAAAGGAGCTGTGGAAGTCTGGTCAAGGTGATGCTCCTGTTGTGGGTGCCATAAGACTGTAACGTGTGGTGTGAAGGCCTGTTGTGTGAGCTGTCAACCTCTGTTAAACACACAACACCTCAAGAGACAGGTGTTTTTCTCCTGGACAGTAAGGCAGTCTTTTATGATCCCCAGTGAGGTGTCATTTGACGTATTATACACCTTCCACAAGCATGTATTATGCATGACCCGGTAGCAAAGGAACAGATTGCCTTATTTTTTTCATTTGATTGAGTCTGTCTGCAGGTGTGATAGATTGTCTCTGTTCTGCTTTTCAGGAGAAATACAAAACATTTGTCTTTTAGCAATTTACATTCATGTCCCTGGTCAATCACACGCCTTGGAAAGAAACTCAATGTTTTCATTTGGACCGGGACATTGTACATCCAGACTCTTTGTTAAGGACACAAAACAGGGCAACCAAGAGGAAATTCTTTCTACTGTCTTTTTTAAAAATAAAGTCTGCTGTAATTAAAGGAACTATACCTGATATTATTTTAATCTTTCTAAGAAAAATGGTTTTCTACGTGGTATAGTATGTGGTAAAAGGGGTAATTTCATTACAATTAATGACTCATTGATTGCGCA
>JAVQJG010166762.1:0-31966 GCA_036024015.1 Craterocephalus amniculus
CCCCCCCCCCCCCCCCCCCCCCCCCACATTTGGAGAGGTCATTTCTTATTCATCACCACTCTTTGCATTTTTTGTCTGTTTAATTTTTTTCATTGAAGCTGGACAGCTTTAGAGGAATGTGCAGAAGTGAAAATCATTATAAAAGCTCAAATAAATGACCCATACATTTATTTGAGCTATGGAATCTTCACACCAAAATATTATTTTTCAATTCATTTGGTCTGAGCGTTACTGGGATATTGCATTATGGGTGAACAGATTCAGAGTTTTCAGAGATTTAATGTAGAGATGGGTCCTCATGTCGTCTTCATGGGAAAGTTTGGGCTTTTTTTTTTGTCTGTTTTATTCTTTTTAAGTGAGCCTGGAGGACAGCCTGCTGGCAGGCAGGGTTGCTGAGAGGTTTTCTCTAGCTGTACATGAGTGAGGGAGACAGATGGAGCATGCCAGACAGTGGTTTGTGGATTTATCCAGATTTATGATGGGAGGAAGTGGGTCTGGATGTGAAAGGGGCGAGCTGGGGAGGAAGGAATATAACAGTAGGCTGGTGGGCTGCGTTTCAGTGCAGGAATCTGAAATACTTAAAACCCCTGGAAGAGGGGAAGGTGGAGGAGGTGGGGGTCCCTGGACAGTGGTGATGTTGTCCGAATTGATTGGGTTTTATTTCAGCACTCTGCTCTGTGTACTACTGTTTTGTTTTCTACTGAGAAAAATGTCCTTGCCTTCACATTGAACTCCATAATACCCCTCCCAGGACTCGCTACTGTCTTTTTGATTTTTTGATTGGCATCTGCTGAGGCTTCTCCATCACTTAAGCAACTTGATTTAATGCCAACCAATTTAGCTTTCCTGGTCTCTCTGCTAATATTAACAAAATAAAGTGTTAATGCTTCTTCCTGTCATCCATCATGAATAACATCAAAACAACTGATAGATTGTGATAAACATCAGTGTTTGTCAAGATGCCATAAAAACAGAAAAATGAGTTTTGTCATAAAGAGGAAAACAGCTTTATGATTTGATCAAGGGATAAAATGTGATAAGTTAACGTGTAAATGTTTGCAGTCAGAGGAAACAACCAGGGATAATTTGCTTTTTTAGTCCAACTACAACTGATGTTCACAAAGCTTCAACGTTGTTAACTCCTCCTCTTCTGAGAGGAAAATCTAACAGGCATTCTAGGATATAGGATGAAAGAAAATAGAGATGTTCATCCTTTTTATCTTTATTTTATTTTTACTACAATGACAAGGTATTGTAAGAAGGACCTCTGTTATATGCTCACAGTATTTTGCAGGTTAATATAATATCACGTTTCAAGCTGAAAAGTGAAATCCAATTTCAGGAATATTGAGTGGGACAAAAAAAAAGAACCCTAAAGCCTTTTGCCCCAAAAGTTTAACCAATTTGTCAGCATAGTAGCTGCTGTCCTCAAGTGAAGAGGCATTTTGGATGTTTCATAGCTGTGTGTGAACATTCAGGATTTTTATCCATGTTCACAAACAATTTCTGCTCTCCTGAGTGGACCAGTGGGTTTTTGACAAATGATACCTTTCATCCTTCATCCATTGGTTGAGAATACATGGGGTTTGTTGGATCGGTAAGAATAAATCAATTTTCAAAGGGCTAAAAAACATTGGGCAAGGTTCTCCCTCTAAGCCCACCATTATTCCACTTCCTTAAATCCTCTGCTATCTTTGGTAACCCCTTTCAGTCTGGTATCCCTGCCTTTAGCCAATCACAGGAAGGCTTCTGTTGAGTAAACCAAGGTATAATGGAGCATCCCTCTGTAGAGCAGTCACGTACCAATGGTTTTCATTCATTTCATTTGTAAACGTCTGGAGGGAATGGCCCTCTCAAAAAGCCTTGAACGAGAAGGCGCTAGAGAGAGAGCGAGCAAAAGAAAAATGCAGCGTTGCAAACAGCGAAAAGGATCATGGGAAGAGAGCAAGAGGAGGAGGGAATGATAAAAGAAGAGAGATTTAGTGGATCCAGTTACGTACTGAGGAAAACATTTTAGAGAACAGCTAAGGAAGAACAGTTTGACTCACTTTGGTTGAGCTGTTTTCCACAGAGTTTTGGCTGTCCTCAGAAACAAACTGACAGGCTCTTATGGGGTTGATTTAAGTTCAGCGCAGAGCTAACACTGCCCATAGGGTGTGTTTAACATAGTTTTACCAAATCACTTTTTAGGCCTGGCCTGACAAGTCAAAAACACAACTGTGCATAGACATGTGAGGGTCAAAATCAAGGACATAACATAGGGAAGTGAGTGCATGTGACAGCCTCTGTCCCTTAGAAACAGTTTGAGCCGTCATGGATCATATACAGAGTTAGGCCTGCACACCGCCTGCCCGTACAATAGGGTGACCTCAGTAGCTTAGATGGTTTTGGGATAGGGCGTGATGCATACCGGTGGGAGTTGGCAGTATGCGGGATGCTTTACTTTGTCACCATCTTGATTAATATACTCACTTCCATCTTCCAGGCTCTATATGGTCCAAACCATCAGGGACAACGTAAGCTGCACACCGATGAGCGAGAGAGAGAGAAAACAAATCGCCTCATTCTTTATTACAACATAGACACCCCAGAGTAACGCTGCTAAAGAAATTAACCAGCAAGTAAATAAATGACACTCATCAGATGGGGTGGGTGGGGGGTAAGAAGGAAGAAGGTGTAAATGTGAAGAGAAGATAGTTCCTGAATTAGTTTACAGCAAAAGAATTTATGCCGTGCACTCTTTTCACACTTTACTCATCTCTTCTGATTCCATTAGTGCAACACAATTATGGCAATCACAGTCTGGAGGATCGGCAAACAAGGGGGTATGGGAAAACTGAGAATGGAAAAACAAAGGAGCTTGATGAGAGAAAGGGAATCTTAATTACAAATCTGCATGTGGATGGTTAGATCCCAGCCTCCTTATGTGGGAACATGACAAAAAAAAGGGCCTGTTTGAAACTTCCACGGCCATCCATTCTTGTTACGTGAGCAAAAAGTTTTTATAGGACCTGCTTGTATCGTTACAGTTCTATCTCAGTGAGAAAACAGTTTGTGCTGTGGAGCGGCACGCTGCTTGATGAGCAGTGCTGCTGGTGAGAGGAGTTTTCTCGTCAGGGCCTCTTCTGTCACAGCGCCTCCCTGTGGCCTCTGCCTGCACCCACAGCCTCTAAGTCTGAGCGTGACATAGATGCTTCCTTCGTGAGAATTATTTTATCAAAGTTACACCTCGCACACTTCTTTTTGCTGCCGCTCTTAATTTCCCACCTCCTTAGACAAAGGGGCTCCAACAGAATACCTCCTTTTATTCCTCTCGCCTCTCCCTCATTCTCCCACTCCTCTGCCCTCACAGGCAGATTGGCTTTCTTCATCTCGCCTCCTTCATAACACCGGCCATTTTCAATTCTCCTCGTTCTCCTTCAAAAAAAAGCCCCCCCCTCTGTCTTTTTGCCCAGAACCCCCCCCCAAATCAACGCACGTCTCTCTGGGGAGTTTGGATGGGAGAAGGGGGCAGTCATAAAAGATAAAGATGAAAGCGAACAGAGAGAAACAAACAGGCAAACAAATAAGACCCCGAAGTAAAGTAGCTTTTTCCATCTCAGTCGCGGCGGGAAAGACGCTGACAAGGAAACTCTGCTGACATGGGAGCGAATCAAAGCTTGTTATGAGGGCTAGATCGTATATATATGTGTGTGAGTGTGTGTGTGCTTAGTAGACCCATTAGAGGACTAACCACCTAGATGCAGTGTGCATGAATCACTACTGTAACTGTAACACCAGGGTGTAAAAGTAAGTTAATTCTCATTCTTCACCTGCTATAAGGCACCAAAAGACTAATATATCTTGGATGAACTTTAAGATCACTGCATCTAAGATATATTTCCTTACAAATTTTATTGTCTGTCTCAGCCTTCCTGCCACCCCATTAGTGCATGTTGCTTCAGTGAGGGACTCTGTTGGATCTAATGAGGCTAGGCTCCCAGCCTTACTTACTGTAGAGGTCTGGATGAACACAGGGCCAGGGCAGGGAGGTAATTAGGCAGGGAGTGGTGGTCAATGACGGGCCGGCCTGCACCCTAAGTCTCCAGCCTCCAGCTGCTTTGTGCGTTGCGTGGCCTACACAAAAGGGCTGATGAGGAGGCAGGCTGACCTTCAGGCCTGGCACACTCTACCAAGTGTGTGCAAAAAAAAACAAAAAACAGAACAAAGAAAAAAAACCCTGCTGAGCCACTAGTGGTTCAGCCTCCCTGTGCTCCTCCCATGCACTTCTTTGCAGCAATATGTAATGTGCACTCTTCTCCTAAACTTTTAAAATCTCCCAACCACAAAGCTGCTGGTGGAGAATCTGCGGAATACAAATCAGGCATCAGCATTTCTCCTCAGCAGCTGGTGAAGTTTTCCTCAGCTTATCCTGTGTTACTCTCATCTGCTCAGTGTATCTGCTGCATTCTCTCCGTAACAGGTTACTTTAGTAAACGGCTATGTCAACTTTTTGTGCCCTCTGTCTCTGCCGACAGTTTTGTGCTTCCCTGCGCCGGAGAGGCCAATGATTTATTACGCCGCTGTTTGTACAGTTGTTACTTAAAAGTAAATTCTCATGCACAGTTGCAAAATGAATCATCTGATCTTTAGCATCAAATAAGTCGTTATCGGCTCAGGCTGTGACATTGGAAAATTTATTCTCTCGTCGGCTATAAAGCTGGCCATGGGCGGACAAGCGTCTCTCTTAGATGGGCCACATAAAGGCACAAGACCCTATAAAAGGAATGTCACAGGAAATGCACTGAATGTCATTAATAATAAATCACAATTTTCTGAAACTGACCTGGCAGTAAGTATGGATGTAGTGGAAAACCTCGATGTGGAGGGAGAGCACCTCTATTTATGTCAATCACAGCCTGGAATCTGGCCTTTTATTACTACGGGAAGCAATTAACCTTTCAGAAAACACTGTCACTCAAACGCAGACAAAAGAGCATTTTGGAGATGTTCAACAAATCCTGAGACAAATGACTTTGATAAGGTTGATGTTAATGGTGAACCTGGAAAAAAAGCAGACAAGTCCACAGTCCTTTAACATGATTCTGTAAATATGCTTCCTTCAATATTGACTTAGCTCATATTACCTCTTTCTCTATAGATATAACCCATTATTACAAGGTTGGAAATCTTAATTGACCACCACAAAGGACCTTGATGAGAGAAGAAGAATATTTTATTATTATTTGAATTAATTTGCAAATGACAAACTTTGTGAAATCTCCATTAACAGCTCATTGGGAAGTCAAGCTGTGTATCCTACTGTGGAAAGAATTAAAATACAACCTCTTTTTGACTTTGACATAATTCTGTATTATTTATCACTCATTACACAGGCTACTGAAAATTCTTTTCACTGAACATCATTCATTGCTAAATCCTTCTTTTTAAAATTGTACCATCCAAGAAACAAGAGCCACTAAAATGTGATCAGATTTTTCATAATAGTCTTTCCCTATTTCATAAAAAAATTCCCCAAAAAACAGTTTCTTTAAAAATACATTTAAAGCTTTAAACTTATAATAAGCAAATTACAGATGAAATCAGTCATTTCGCTTTTCTCTTTTGATTATTGATCTGGGTGTAAATGATTTGATGATTTCCAAATTGTTTGCATTACAAGAAGTTTCATCTGGACTGTATTGACTTCCAATATGTTTGCAATGACACATATCTCAATAGCAGTTAGGATGACTCATAGCACTGCGTTGCACTGGCATTTTTTTTCGCAACACAGGCTTTAGCTTGGCATCAGTAAAGCAGCAAATGGTGTTTAAGCTCAGCAAGAACTCAACTTTTACCGAGTAAGCGGCGTGATTATGACAGCCGGTATCAGAAAGTAGGCTGTCTTGGAGGGCAGATTAGGAAAATAAGATTTGAAGAACATCTGCACATGCACATAGAAATCACACACAATGGCATGCACATGAGACATGCACAAATACACACATCAAGCATAGTAGAATTTGCTAATAAAAACAATATAACCATATATTTTTGTCACAAAGCAGCTGGAAGCAGATTAAATTGGGTTTATTACACAGCTCAAGTAAATAGGTATGCTGGGTGGAGCCGTAGGAGGGACAGCTCAGAGACAGGCAGTCAGTGTGTGTCCATTCAAGTGAAAGTAATTCATGTTTGCTGGCGAGGTCAGTGTGGAGGAATGTGTTTGCTTCTATGTGTCTTAATTGGAAGGCATCCGGACCCTGGGGTTAGCACACCTGCTCATCTATCTGCGGCTGCTGTGGGAGCCTCCTTTATAAAAATCCAAAATGAGCCTAGAGGGTGTGTTTGTGTGCGTGCGTGAGTGTGTGTGTGTATATTCAGGCACACTTTCTAAATATTCAAAACAGCACCAGCAATTTGGATGTGCTTGTGTTTGGCTGAGGATCAAAAGATAAGAAAAGATCCTGGATGCTGTCTGATGCTAAACTGGATAAAATACAACATTTATGAGGAAAAAAATAAACATTTCTTGTACACGAGTACTTTTGTCAGCAAATAATGCACTTTTTTACACTCCACAGGTCACTTTGTAACTAAAGATCAGCAGATCAACTCAGATTACATGACTGACAATCTTTTTTCTTTTCTTTCTTTTAAATGAAAATAGTATAAATGATAAAAAAACAGATATTTCAGTGATTATGAAAATTGAATATTTAACAACTTAAATCAATCTGCACAGCTGTGTTGCTGCATAACATTTCTTCACTATACTTTTCATCTGAATTTCAGGGTAGCTGTGAAATATTTTTTTATTTTTAAAACTTTTGAAAGCATTTTCATCTTGAGTAGTTTACTAAAGGTCTTAGATGCTGTTAGAATAAAGTAGGTGCAAACTGTGATGGTTGTTGTAGTTTAGCTTGACATGTAACTTTTAATCTCAGTTTTACTTTGTATTTGTGCTTTACTTTGACTATGTGTTTTTCTGATGAGCTTCTTATATTTACAGTTTGTTGAATGTTGACCCACGTGGACAGTAGTTAATGTGCATGCTTGTTTCTGTAGGCCTTATGATGGCTTCATTTAAAGATTATTATTTTTTCCTGAAGAACTAATTGACTTCTCTTTGGATAACTTTTCTTTGAATTAACTTTTACTTTAGTTCTTTGTATATTTGTCCTCTGTGTATTTTCAAAGGGGTACGTATCATTAACGGCTTCATCAGCTTCTGAAGCAGCAACACTAACTTTTTTTTTTTTAACCTTATTTCTTATGGTGTCATTCTGACACATTGATGACAGACTTACATCAGCATCAGTATAACCATGGGTTTTTACTGGGAGCCCTGGTGCATAAGCGGGTGCTGCATCATGTGAAGAATCAACATTTTTCTTGATTTTTGGTTCTGAGTAACTGAAACAATATGTTTAACACCTAACACAATACAACTACTTGTCGTTTGTTTCCTACTGTGAAATATTGGATATCCAGAGCTCTCATTACTGTATAACTCTGAGATCAAAGAATCGTGCGTGCTGCACTGACTTTTTTTCTTTTCCCCAAGTGAATCCATCATTCTGAAATAGTTACAGGGATGACAGGAAAGTAATATCAGCCATGTGAGGTTATTGAAGAAATTAGCTTTAACAAGTAATTGCATCAGATCTGTTGATAATTTCTTTGAGATGTTTGTTGAGTTAATCTTAGTGGGACAGGGGATCTCAGGTGGACAACATTGTAAATCTGTCACACACCGAGATCTTACAGGTTGACGTTAAAGTTAACATGACATGAGGCTTTGGATGACTTACATTAAAAAACTAACTGGCTTTTCGCTCTTGTCTGTTCATGGTAGGGGCAAGCTGAGAAGTAATGATGGAGATACAGACTGCAAAAAAGGTGGCATGAGTCAACCTTCAAAATAAATACTCTAAGTAAATGGGTGGAAAGGTCTTGATTTAAGGAAATAATTAACTATAAAAGCTAATGTTGTAATCTGATGCAAAATGTAAAGCAAATTTCATGAACCCAAACAGCCAATGATAATTATTTAATATTTTTACCTTCACCATATGTCAGTTTAAATGCTGATCTGTTGGCAACATAACTCCAAAAGTTAGGGATGTATTTAAAGGGAAATTTTTAAAAAAATAAAAATTGAATGATGAAATAAACATCACACTTTTCATCCCTTAAAATATTTGATTTGATTGAACAAGTCATTATATTTTGGGGGTGATCTAGACCAGGAAATCTTCTTTTTAGGCCTCGAGATGTTCTAACTCAATGATTGCATATGTACTAGATTTATGTCTGTTGGTTTGATCTTTGTGTTCAAAAGTTAATATCAAAGTTTAACTTTTCAACTCAAAGCCCAGATTTGGAAGAACCAAAACAGCTTATTTGTTTCTGTGTGTGCTGGCTGCTTTATTGTAGAGCAGGCCCAGCATGTTCTGATGTGTTATCTACTCAATGCAGGTTTATGGATGTTTTGGCCCCACAACTACCACTCCCTTAAAGAGGCTCTACTCAGAGAGATTAAGACTGCCAAACCTTAACCTCTCCCTCTCCTCTTTGAGTAATTACGTAATTCAGTCTTTGTGAGCAGGAAGGGGAAAAAGACTCTCAAATGCACCGAATACTAATTCAAGCAGGGAATTTGAAAAAGGATCTACATATTTTAACATTATGTTTACAAGGACAGAATGAAGTGAAATAATAACGAAATACTCTCGAGCAATGAATTGTTTTTCTTTCATGGAGACTTCTGAGTAGTAGAACCACTGCAAATAGAGTAAGCCTTAGAGGGTAGGGGGTGACATCTTGTCGCTGGGCATAGTTTTATTCTGTCCTATTCATTATGAATGAGAAAGAGAGAGAAAAGTGTTGGTGAGTCCGGCTGGGCCCCAGCAAATATTTTGCTTTCTGGATGCTCAATATTTTAAAGGAGAAGATGATGAAGACTAGGTAGATGATGGACACCATGCAGAGTGCCACCAGCATTTTTGCCTGCTTGTTATATATACAATATCCTGATTTACTCCTTGTTCTGTGGCAGGGGCTTGTCATGAGACAGTCCTCTCTTCCTTTTTGAGATGCACAGAGGGGCAGAGAAAGCTTGTGGGCTGACTGAGGCAATTAGGTCTATTATTAGTACGACAGTGGAAGGATTGATGCGCACAATAGTCAGTGTGTAAGCAGAAAGCCTAGCTATGTGAAGGAAATTCTAATGGTTAGAATTTCCTAGATTATATGGGCCTTCATTAACATTTTCACACATGGCTGCCTAACAAATGAGAAAAGAACCCTGGCATACCAGCAGATTTATCACGTGCACACAACAGCCCAGCTAGTTCCTTCTCCTTCACCACAGTGCCTAACACACTCTTTACTGCTCTCACAGCAACATTAGCCATGTGCACTTTTGTTTTGTTTTATTTTGAATAATGGGGCCAGACTCCGATATTATCCCATGCAACATTAAAAATAAAGGCGCACAATGCATACCTGCCCTTAATAAACCAAGACTGTTCATTTCACCGCCGGTTGCTTTTTCTATGTTTGTTACTGCAGATGGTTTTTCCCCCCAAATGAGGAGAACATGCTCTTCAACACATGTCCCTATATATTCGATTCCCCGTCTTAATTTGGCATGAATTGTCCCTCTTAAGAACTGATACACAGGCAGGCCTCCTGCCTGCAGGGCAGGCCCACTTGAATTAACTGTGTTGCACACTTTACATTCTCTGCTCCCTGACATCTTGAGAAATGTTCCCTGGGATCTTTTTTTCCCACAGAGAGGTTCATTAGAATGACAAATAGCATCCTGCCATAAAGTGGAAAACATCAACACGGCACAACAGAAACTGCGATCTGAGGGAAGTGACATGCAGGGAGGGAAATGAATTAGACTCCATTTGATTCTGTGATATCAGGAGCCACGGCTTCACCATCCTATCATTTTAAGGATTCTGCTGACTCACTTTTGTTTTTTTTGTTTTGTTTTCTTTTTGCCAACCTATTCTTTCTATGGCTTGGCGTGCTTTGTGTTCCTTCATATTAGAAAGCCCATGAGGCATTTTCCCTTAGGTTGTAACTCACATTTAATTTAAGTTGATTGTTCAGATTATACTAACAGTTTTTTTATAAAAAACTCAGCCCGTGCTCTCAGAATGGTGTAACCTTCTCAGTCTTGCAGCAGCTGCCATGTCAGCAGCATCTCAGGTATGACGTTGGGTCGAAAGATCAACGCCACTATCTTCACTGATGTTTTTTGGAGAATTGTTGCATGGCTGACCTGTTGCCATGAAAAAACATCAGCAGTTCAGAGAGCTCCTCTACACTTCATCCTCTTTAATACTTTCATGGTTGCCCTGGAAGTCCAACAGCACAGCCTTCGTATCAATAATGAACGTTTTAAAGAACAGCTTAGGCAAGTGCAAACTTACCTAATGTCCTTAAGACAAAAAAGATATTGCCATGGACAGGGAGGCTAGAAATCAATTTCCCATTTGCCGCTTTAATTTCAGCAAGATGGGCGGAGAGATTAGGGCTGAAGGCACCTGTAAGCCTCTTCACTGATGAGCTTTACCTGGGCCTGCTGGCTGCCCTGACCCCCTGGCTAATTAAAGTTCTCAAATTGATCCACAAACAACGTGATACAGATCTGTCCTCTGCCACCTTCTGCATCACATCTTGTTGTGGAAAGTGCCCCATGATGGCCTCATAAAACAACAGTTGTGATTCTATCCCGATATATATACGATCCATTAGATTCCCTTACTTTCGATGAGGATGATGACCATTATTGTGTTTAATTGGACAATTCTACCAATAGTGATAGGAGTAATTTATGTTTGTTTGGGACTTTTAGCGGTTTTGCTGTTCCGGCCAGATGTGTGCTACAGTAACAGTGAGTTGTTTCTCAGCTGTACTTCCTTTGAAACTAAAGATCTAAACCAAGTAGACTCCAGACAATGTGAGGACTAACAAATGCTACATTGAATCTGACATATCAGAGTTAAGTTCCTAGCTTGCTAACAAGCATTTGCTTATTAACAATATGCATTATATTTGATATAATGTAATTGGAAGAGTTTTATTCTCTACAGCTGCTTGCCTTCTTGATCAAACATGTACTTTTGTGGTTTTATCAGATTAGATTGGATGTGACATCTCTAAGAAAACATACGCAAACCCTTACAACATGTAACAACATTCACGTCAGACCTGATTGCAACTCTTTTCCTATTTGTGGCTTTTCCAAACAGTCACTATACCCCTCTTCTCCACAGGGATGTGTCCCTGTGAGGAGTGCTTTGCTGAGGAAGCATTACGCTTCCTGTCACACAGACTTACCGCGTTCTAGCTGCATCTATTCCTGCATCCCAGTACAATCTCATCAATGTAGCACAGTGCTGTCCTTTATTTGTTTTACATGTACAGAATTAACCTCGCTTTTATAGAAAAGCATCTTTTTTTATGCTAATAGCCTACATATGGAAGTAACACAAAAGTTGGACTTAACTCGGTCCAGATTCCAAGCCAGCAAAATTACATAATGGACCATCTTAGTAGTCATGTGCTGTGCTTAGAGGAGTTATTTTTAGTAACCTGCATGTTGCCCTTCCCTCCCGTACAATGGTTGTCAGCTCCATTGTGGTGAATTTTTAACAAGGGCCTTTTCCTAAGCCCCTCGGAGGAGTTAATTAAAGTGATAGAGGCTAGAGCTGATGAGCCACACCACCCTGACCTTGAGGCTTTCCTTTCCCCACCTTCCCACAATTATACCTGCATAATCAGGACACAAATGCTCACTCACACTCACACAGATACACACAATCAAGTAAGCCCCAAGGACTCCCGGCCACAATTCCGCCACTCCCAGAGCCTGTGAATCACAGCGGAGGAGCAACAGTCTTACTGCGCAGCACCACATTATTGCAAGGGGTGGTTACACTACTTTGTTGGAGCTGTTAATATTTTCCAGTATGATCGCACACATAATCACAGCAGGGTCTTGTGTCGGAAAGTCGGGGCTTTTCTCTCATGTTTGCGAGTGTTTTGCTTTTCTTCTTGTTCCCTCTATACCCCCTCTTTTACCTAGTTGTATTACATGTCTCTGGGTCTCACTGCCTCCACCCTGATGGTATGGCCTCTGTGGAAAACAGGAGACAGTTTGGTATTCGGTGATGGGGCACATGCAAATGATCTCTCTGTCAAGGCTCCTTATTCTAATATGACAGCATAGTGAGTTATCTGGTCTGCTCTATATTGGCAACCAGATCTGCAGCTGCCAGCTAGAGGGTAGAGGAGATGTGTGTGTGTGCGGGTGGGTGTGTCTGGCATCAAGCTAAACTGAGACAGAGAATAGATGAAGACATGCGAGAAAGAGAAGTCGGCGAGGACAGGCATCATATATGCAAGAAAAAGGAAGACTAGTGAGAGACAGAGTGTCTCCTCAGCCCTGTCCCCTCCCCACCCATCCTACCCCTCAGTGTTAGCGCTGTTTAGTAGAGCTGTCTCTTTCAAGAACGCCACCGAGACATGAATAAAGAGAAGATGAGGGAAAAAGAATGTTTTGGCGAGAATGGGATGTCACAGCAGATAAGCATCACGAGCTGCTCCATATTTATTAAGTGCAACAATTTGACTAACCAGAGAATTTAGATTAATAACACTGGGCCCCGGGAAGTAATTTCCTTTTTGCGAAAGTGATTTACATGGTGCATCGCTAAGAGAACAGCTCTCATAGGCCTTTTTGTTGTGTCAGCTAAAAATAATGACATTTAAAGTACCAACCAAGGTTAATAGGCTTCCTCTATGGTTATGAACTTTTTGTGCATGCCCCTCCCTTTATTCTCCCTATGAATCGACCCACTGCTTTTATAGCTTTAACATTCACACTCACAGCGAGGCACCTATCTCCACTTTCCCATCAACTCACTTGGACACTATTCTCCCACAAAGCCTCAACCTATCCCCTTTACAAAAATGGGTTTCTTTAATTTTGAAGGACTCATTGTTACCACCCTATCTTTGCCATGGAAATGTGAAAAATCCTCGGACAATTATCTGGCAAATCAGTGTAATTGCTGTGTCATGGTCCAGTTGAGCAAACAATTGTGCATTTGCTGGAAATGAAACCTTTAATCTAAATGGAAGAAGGTGCCAATGTGGTTTATCCGAGCAACACCTTTTGACGGGACGGCTCTCATATTGTAGTTGCAGAGTTATTTTAAGATGAAATGTAAAAGCGCTTCTGTACCTCATCAAGGCTCAGCATCTCTTTGGACATCTCTGACTCAAAGCCCCAAAGGACGGATGAAGTGTTCTGCACAGGTGGAAGTACTGCAAGTAAGCAGCACAGTGGCTGCAACTCCTACATGACTTTAGGCTGTGTTTGCAGTTGGGATGGGGTAGTGGGCGGTTAGTTGCTGAGGTGGGGGGGGGGGCTGTTAAACTTCCCACCTGCACCCGCTCTTCGATTTTGTATAGATCTATTTTTGATCCCAAATCCTTCCCCATTTTGGGCAGGTGTTTTTAATGAGGTGTGCCCAACATCCCTGGCAGTCTGCAGGAGGGAAGAGTTATTGATAAATCATTAACGTTGGAGGAGGAAGTGTGGAGGAGTTGTAGCTCGCTCTCCTCTGGAGAGCTGTCTTATTCCTGAATATTTTATCGGCACACAGATGTGCTGCTGTCTGTGTAACTGCTCATGACTCCTCGGCTCTCTGCGATTACAGAGCGCTGGATAGTAATCCCCACTCCTCATACACTAGACAAATCAAAAGGAGGTTTGATAAAGGAATTGCTGCAACCACCTCGTCCCGGCATCCACCTCTGCTGGGCTTAGAACACACCTGTGTATAAAGAAGGGAAGCTGCTAACAACACAGGCCTCTTGGTAGGCAGAAAGAGCAAACAAATCTGTGTCATAACAGAAAGAGGCGTATTGTGAGTTCTACCCAACCGTGGCTATGCAGCACTTCTAATGCTGCAATTCCATTAGACTTATCTCCTGTGGGGGAGACAGAGAAATGGCTGCTGAGTCAGACCAGAAATGGCTGGGGATTACTTATTCCCCGTGTCATCTGTACAAGAAGCGTGTAGTTCATGTGCTGTCCTCATCCCCTCTTTCGTTCTAACCAGTGCTTACTCTCCAGGGATGCCATTCTCCGTACACCCATTTGTCTCGACCGTGTAACACTGCCACCTCCTGTCTGGGAGCCCTGGGGTGCCAGCATGTACGGCCGAAAACCTGGCAGCTTACAAGAAATGTAAGCGGAAGAAAAATGAAAAAGGGGAGAGTAGGATTGATAGAAACAGATAGTAGGACAAGGGGAACAGGGAGGCATATGGGAGAATGAGAGAAAGAGATTGAAAGAGATCTCAGAGCTCACCCAACCCAGATCAAAGAGCCGTCTCCTTAATCCTCCAGATTCAGCAGTCAGCCTGTTTCTGAGCATCTCCAGTTGCCGACGAGAACTAGAGGAAAAACACTTGCGGCGAAATTGCCCTGAAGTGGTGCTATTTTTAATTTTTCAAAAAGTGAAAAGTGGGACCCCCTGCTGATGGTGCGCTCTGCGACTTGGCAAAATTAGAGGAACAAAATACATGAGAGCAGAAGAAAGAGGTATTCCTGCAGCGACAAAACTGGCTCCGTGTGCCGCTACAAGTTAACACTAAGCAGCAGGCAGCACAACTACATTTAAAAGCAATATGCATCGGTTTCGATTGAAGCAAAAATGTTGTTTGGAGGTATACTGTGATTAATGATAGGTCTAGAAGATCATATTCTGAAAAGTTCCCACTGTAACAAAATCATGCCCTTCAATAAATCTTTCCCCCACAAAGGTTATATTGTTGTTAAAACTGTTTAAGAAAGGCGTTGATTCAATTGTATGGCCATTTTGAAGTTTGTTGTAGGGTATCCTCATTGATATAAGGGAAGAAGAGAAAAGGATAGACTCCTGTGTTAGATAAACACAATTCAGCTCAGCAGCACTACATCTAGCAGCCCAAAAAGACATTAAACAGTTCTCCTTAATACCAGCTTCAAATTTAATCTCCAAATTTTAAGGAAACATCATTGAGTAACTTCTATAATTGGCTGCAAACTTTTAGCCAAGTGTGCCTTGGATAAAACTCACAACCAAGTATCTCTTGCTTGATTAGTGCAAACCATAAATCAAGTGGGAATCAATGCCATATGATTCCTTTTAAAAAAATATGTACATATATGAATGGGTTCATGTGCCGGAAACAATTGGTTGGCCCATATGTTCAGAAGGAATTGTAATGGAGTTAATGGAAGCAAGACTAAAGCGGTATGAATATGTTATCAAATGGAGATGGACAAAAAAGAAACTTGGTATCAGGAAATAATGAATGAACTTAAGAGAAGGAAAGGAGCGAGGAGCGGGCAAACGGGAGGCTGTAAATCAAAAGAGGGACTGAGGATGGAGGGAGAGAGGTGAGGTCAGTCAGTTGGAGAAAGAAAGGGAGGAAAGCTGGCCAGCCGCACTGGAGGAGGATAAAAATGTGTGGTGAGGTAATGGCAGTGATGAATAGCCTGTGGCTGATCAGTAGAAACCAGGTTGGTGTTTGAAGATTAGATTTTAATACAGCGCTTTGACTTCACTCTGCTTCCAAAATAATCACAGGGAAAAAACAAATTAGATATTATTTCATACAACACAAACAGATGATTTCACACAACTGACTGCCAGTTTGCCCTTGATGAGGAAAACTTGCCCAGCCTGCCATAGGTTGTTATAGGTCTGTTATGTACTGGGAGTTGGGTCAATAACTCTAAATAATTTGAAAGCTGCTAAGTTTCATATTGGAATTGTGACAGTATTTGTGAATATTTCTTCACAACAAATGTAGCATTTAGCTGATTTGAGCCAAATGGCCACAATATACAGTATGACATTGAAGGATTGCCAATCCCAGCTTTTTGTCCTCTATTTATTGAGCACTTGCAAGTACAGAGGGGAAGACAAGGATTGTATGAATCCCATACAGTGAAGGGGGAAAAAAACTAAAATGCCTATTTTCAGCAATGATGTCAGAAGATGGAAAGGTTATAATAGCATTTCTGAAGAAAAATTGTAGCTTAACAAACTGAAACATTTCTTCATTAGCAGAGTAAGTTTACAAGCTCACAAAGAAGACCAGAAGAAGTTCCAAGTAAAGACCTTATCAACCAATGTAAGAGGAAAACCAGTGCTCTCCATAAAATATCATTAGTACTTCATTGAAGTTTTCTGCAGAAGACACAGATGAAGTAAAACGCTGTTGAAAGTTGTTTGATGGAAGGATCACATCAAAATTTGGTGTTTTACTATAAAAGAGAAGTATTGTGGTTATAAAAAGGATATCAATAAAAACTGTATCTCATCAGTGAAACATGGTGGTGTCTGTATTATGATATGGGCCCCTTTTTCTGTATGTGGGCCAAGACAGCTTACCATTATTTTAATCTATATAGTACAGCTAATTCAAAGAGATTATTTGACCTTGAATATGATGTGTTTGTTATATTTGTTCTAAACTACTTTTGTTTGTCTGGCTTTTTTGAGGAATTGTGAAATCCTGATGATGTTCATGTCATTTTTATGCTAAAATACAGAGAATTTTCAACCATTCTCAAACACCACTTTACAGTATTTGGTAAACAAAAATGACTTTATTAATCTGTCATTTTCACTTTTCTCCCTTCGCAATTATGCCTGAGATCTAACAACACTGAAGTATTGACAATAGAAGTACATCATAAACACATTTCTTCACAAATATGTGTAAACGAGCAGAGAAGATTCAGCCTGTCTTGCCATCCTGGTGGCCAATTGGGGGGGGACTAGAATAGTACTCTGTCTGTTGCCAAGGTTACAACATTGACAACATGATGTGGCCATTCATTCTCAATACTGTATCTCCCTGGCCTTCTGTGAGAAAGTGGCTGCTAATCTTAGCCCTCAATCTACCCGCCTGTCAATGTGAAGAAGGAAGCAGCCGAGGTATGGGATGAAGGGAGTTGGGTCAGCGCCGTCCCCTCACATTGCTTTCCACTCATCTGTAGTCCCCTCCCCCATATGCTGCCACCCTACAGTTTCTCTCCAGGAGGTGCGTGTTTCCTCAGCTTGGAGATAAAAGCCATCGGTCCCCCACTCCTGCCAGTGTGTGATGGGCGAAAATCAGAGCTGTTTCTATTCCGACCCGTCACTTTTCCTCTTTGCAGGTACGCGGTGGCTTAGGGTGGAGAGAAGGGTTGAATGGCAACCAGATGGTAGTCACAATAAAACTGTAATTGAAAGATATGTTATCATGACTATTTCAAGCTGGGGAAAGTGGTATCAAAGAGATATTCCCGTTGCAAAAAGAGAGAGAGAGAGGGAGACAGAAGAAAGAGGTCCTCTTTTAATTAAAAAACAGTGCTCATAGGGGCGACCAAAAGTTGAAACTGGAGGCATGTTTGGCATGAATAAGTTTCCCCTCTCCTTTGTGTGGTGACACTGACAAATAGAGCTCTGCGTGTGAAAAGGAGACTTATCTTTGATGGGTAATGAATTCAAAGTCATGGAGATGAACGTGCTCTTTGAGGTTCAGAAGGCTTTAGCTGAAGTCACATTATCTCATTCCAACAAATGGAAGCAGCTCTGTCACATGGTGCCATCCCCACGACTTGATTCGTCAGAAGAAGAGAGTGTGATGTCTCTCTAGGCGCAGCTGTACCGTGGTTGATTCTGAGGTATTGTTACTGTGATAGCAGTACATTTGTACACGCTGGTCACCCTAGCTTGCTCTCTGTATGGTCAGGTTGTGTAATAGAATGAGTAGCACAAATTCCTGTCTCGGACAGACAGGGAATTGATTTTTGCGGTATAGGCATTGCTAAAGCAGAGCTACAGTGCAGTGGGTGTGCTGCTCTGATGTCGTTCCAAGTCAACAGTTTCCCAAGCTGAGGACACCTGCAGGGCACCAGCAGCCAGACACATGGATATTTAACCAGTTCTTTCTGCCGAACCTTTGTGTTTTTATGACAGACACAGTTTTCAAGATGTGCACAAACCCATTTCTGGTCAATTGCTCCCAGCGGCAGCTCCAAATAGATTTAGCAATGATACTGTGAGAGGGGAGATGGACTGAGAGAGACACATTGAGAACAATAAGAAAGCAGGAAGGGAGAGTAAGAGGGGAAAAAGTCTGAAAATGAGCCAAGATGGGATTTTTGCCGTTCAGTTAAGAAAGGCTTTGAATGCATTTGAATCACAGACTTGATCTGCCACCAGCCTATTTTTATTAGCTGCTTGACAGTGCAGTATAGTGCTGGGATTACAACCAGTGCCTGTGTTATTCAGGGTTCCTCACAGATAAATTCATATTTCAGAATTCATAGCACATCCCCACATCCAAGAGTAATATCACACTGTAATACCTTTTCATTGTTTTTTTAACAACACAATTTGTGTCTTGGGTCACATATAAGGAAACAAACATGCCAGCAATTAGAGGTGCTTTATTCCTTCCCTGCCTTCCCATTATTTTTAACGAGTGATTCTTCATCCTCATATCTTCAGAAAACGGAGTGAATATTCAAATGAGTTCTTTTATTACGGCCAAATTTAAAGCTAGGCTTTGACATTGTTCAAACTCTTAATTGAATAGAAATGTATCATATCCTCTTGAGTGGTGTTCATCATATCCTTCCTCCGTCCCCCTGTGCACCACTTTATGTTATCTGTAGCTAATTTATGCCACACTTAATTTAGCATTGATTGTAAATGTCCAGGGTTAGATGAATCTTGCTGCTATTGTGTCTGTGTCTGAGTCGTACATGGTCTCACAGGATTATGGTATTTTAAATTTCAAACAGTGGTTCCCTGCCACAGTTGTTCCTGTCTACTTTTTCCTCACTCTGAGTGGAATCCAACACAGGAAATGTCGTGGAATATTTTACAGGGTGGCAGAGATTTGTCACGTCTGCCATCGGTATTGACAGTAGTTGCCATGAGCAGTTTGTTTGTAAGCGCTCGTCATTGCATAACACATGTGGCGGATTTGTTGTAATTAAACCAGGGCTTGGCTTGGACTTGGTGAAAGATGCAATAAAGGCGACAGTTTATTCAGGATAAACTCCACTGCTCCTCTGAGCTTCACAGGGGGAACCTGCGCACTCTAAATCTAGTTGCACGAACATATGAGGGGATAAAGTGGCTCTATTAAATTTGTTGACTCCATAGATCGCCTCTGAAGCTGCGGTGTATTGCATTTGTTGGCTCTCCCATCTCTGCTAGCCTTCTCTGCAGCTTTTGGGATTGAATCAGACAGTGCCCAGATCCTCACCATTGCATGAGATGAACACTATTGAATTGCTTGGCTTGTAGATCCACAATTCTAACTTCTTTAGTCTATATTGAATTTACCATCCAGGGCAATCAATAATACTAACTTTTGCAGGCAGTATTGAACCCTATTCTCACACATATACTTGGTGGATGGTTTCTCCCCAATTGCTTTGAAATCTGCAGCCTGTCACGTACAAAAGAACTGATTGGGAGCTGGCTTTTTAAAACAAGGTTCATGAAGTCATGGGAATTGTGTGGACTGGGCTACATAGTAAAACAAAAGGTGTTCACTTGCCTAAAATAGTCTGGAGGAATGTGAGTGGAGTCATGCTCTTGCAAGGTAAGATTATATTCTTGAAAGTTTCTTGCACTGCAGATGTATAGAACAATGAACAAAGCGACTTTTATGGATGTGGTTTAAATGCTGAATTACTCATTTGAGTCTGTGATCCGAATGGCTTCCGATGTCTAATGAGGCACTGTTCAGAAGATTATTCTGCCCTCTGAAAGCCTGTCCATGATAGCAGAGGGCCTAGAGGGCAGCAGCATAGCTGTGCAATGCTGTGGCATTCATTGCATTGCGATTCACCATTGGCCCCCTGGGTAATGAAAGGCCTAATAAATGAATCCATCAGAGTGTCTGTGTGTTGCTCTCTGTGTGTATCTGAGACGCAGTCAGGCCCAGACGTGCCCACTCTCCGGGCACACTGAGGAAAGGGATGCCATTGCTGGCAGGCTTGATGAATGGGTGGCATGCAGTGCCGTGACAAAGACGAATGTGACAGCCCCCATCTCCCAAAAGGGGGGCGGTACTCAACTACCAAGGGGAGATCATGTGACGCTGACCACCTCCCCTTTCTAGCTACATCCCCCTACTGCATCAACTGGGACATATAGATCTAAAATCAACAAACGAGGGGGCAAACCATGCAGTGCATTTATTGTCCATAAAATAAAACCTTTGGAAATATTCAGAATTATTGAAACCAAAATGACATATTTAATGAAAAAATAAATGAATAACAGGGGAATTCATCAATAAAGCCTCTTCGAACAGAATTGACGCAGCAATCTGTGCAAGATTATAAACAGTGAAAGGCCTGAAGCTCTGTTTGGTTTTCAGGATTATCAGGGGTGGGAGGAAATTAAAGAGTGCAGATCAATATCAATATTTGTTTTATATTACTCAGGTGTCCTTTGATTGCCTGCATGAGCGAACGACTGCAGTCTGATTTTGGTGTCTCTGTCAGATAACTACTACGGTCTATTAGGCGGATCACTTATACTTAGAGTGAAGATGTTCTTGTGCTTGTCCAAGTGCCCATCAGTAATCACTCTTGTTAAAGGCCAACATATTATCATCAGAGATGAAAAGGGGGTTGGAGTGAGTGATACAACAAACAACAAAATTTTGATTGTAATGATTGAGATGTGGTGCTAATGTAGTGTTCTCCTCGTGTTTTAAGCTGTGTGACACAAACACATCAGCCTCATCTGGGGTCTTGTTGCAGTGCAGTTGAAGAAAACCTCAGTGACCTCTCCTCCAAACTCCTCAATAGACAGAGTCATCTTCTTTGTGGAAGGGAGGGGATGAGGGTGGAGGAGGGGGTAGTTAACTATCTCCTTCAAGATGGACCTTCGGTGAGAGGAAGAGGAGCGTAAGTCAATGGGAAACTGAGATGATTAAGAGGCTTTTTCTGCTAACAGAGGAGCGAGGATTGGTTTCTATTGCACCCTCTTCTTTTCACGGGCTGGTCTAGTGGACAGACTGGAGCTACAGTCTGAACAGAGCCAACACTTGCCTATTAATAGACTATTGAGTGCTATTGATCCTTGGCTCATGTGACACATAAGATACAATGAGCCATAGATCCCGGTAAAGAGCCATGTCTTTCTTTTCACTTTACCACAATTGCATATGATTATAGGAGTCTGAAGATCGGCCAGAGAGCCTTATCTCTCAACGATGACCAGGAGTGCAACCTCGGCTAAAAGCCGACTGCAATTTGAAAACTTTTGTCACAAACACAAAAGCTCCTGAACAAAATGACCACAATGAAAACCTGGATGTGCCTGGACTGAATACTGCCCTCCTATAATATGATGTAAAGGGGTTTTGTGTGTGTGTAAATCACCCAAACACGAACATGTTTCAGAAGTGAGGATACTTTCTCTTTGCATCCAAGGTGAGAATAACTCCAAAAAGCTGCTATACAATTACGGATAAATTAGAGGGATAATGACGAGAGGGAATGGTGGTTATATCAATAACCCCACTAATGGTCAATTCCAGAATGCTGTCTGCTCTGTGCTAGATTTAGTGTAATGGATAAGGTGCCTGTTTAGCAGAGGCTTACTTGTCGCCAAACGAGGGAACAAACCTCAAATAGCCAAATTAAAAACTGAATAATAGATGAGTGATGCCAGGATGAGAGAGAGAAGAGGAGACAGCTGTAATTTCTACTCTTGGACAAAAAAAAAAAAAAGAAGGAAGAAGCTTTGGCATGTAATTGTTGAAAATTTATAAGGGCACAGGGGAGAAATAGAGACAAGAGGAGATGCACAACCCACCGTAAAAATCACCTTTACTGAAAGGCACTTAATGATGGTTATAACAAGTGAAAGTCCACAAAATCTCACAAAACAAGGTAAATGCTGTTGTGATTAACATTGATTGCCAGTTTGTGTCAGCGCCTCTCTTTCATGGGCTTTATCCCTCTTGCAGAGAACAGATGTAGCAGCCTTCAAATAATGCACAGTTTTAATGTCTGTCGGAATCACAAGTAGAAAGATTATTCCAGCAGGGAATTGTGCCAAAATGTTATTGAATTATTATAAAAATGCAGCCAGTGTGTGCAGTTCATGGGGCATTATATTCAGCCTGCATAAGAGAGGGATATCTAAGGAGCCTCTGAGTGCTTTCTGGACAGCCATGCCAGAATATTTTGACTGGTGTTCAACAGCACTCCCATTACCTGTTGAGGGGGCTGAAATCCATATGAGATTGTTTGAAATAGGCAAGAGGAATGAATCCGCCTCAGAAATGCATTAACGTCTAGTAATACAGGGATTATTTTTCTGAAAGAAAAAAGGATGCTCCTACTAGTTTTCTGCAGAATAATGGCTGAAATGAGTAAAACTGTGTCACTACTATGTATTTATCTTTAGTCGGAGGAGTCAGCCGACATATACCTGCTATTAGCATGATTCTTACTCATTATGTTTTGTCATCGTCGGGTTGCAGCGTTTTTTCTTATCATCATTATTTATTTATTTTTATTGTATCTGTGAAAGAAGCAGGTTTTTCCTGGCAGCTAGTGATGCAATCGGAAATGTAGTGGGTGGAAAAGTGATCACAGAATATGCTATGTGGCGAGGAGGTAAAACCATTACTGCAGCATTGAGTGCAAGTCATTTGCCACCTGACCTTCTGATCACTGATTGGAAAGCTTTGGATTAGCTGAAGTGTTCTCTACCCTTCTATTCAGACTAAAATGTTTATATTTACAAGTTACATGCTTGTATTCCACATTTGATAATTGAGGTCTACATTTCTATTTCGTTTCTTGGAGTCTTGTTTAAAGTCTGGAGCTTTTTAGTCTACAGCAAAAAAGGAACAATTTCACATTACACTCTCACTTTCTGGATCACTGTCAAAAGTATAAGATTTGTTCAAAAATGTATTCTTTTTTATATGTTGAATGCTCCTAAAATGCACTATAGCATTGTCTTCCTTTCACATACTTTTGTTTTTCATTGTTAAATTCTGACAAATATGATCTTATACACTTTTTACATGTTTAACAATTCTTATCTGGACATCAAGTAAAATGGGCTGCAATATGAAACCATTCTTAGACAAAAATATAAAGTTTGAAACAACTGAACAACAACTAACTATTCATATTAATAAAAACAATAATGTTTCACATTGCATTACAAAACACAAAATTGGGCTTTAATATTGATAGTGTGTGGTGACAGGTTACTAACACATCACCTGAGTGCTTCCATTGTATGTAACACGGTAAGCAATAACAAACTTTTACCATTTCACACTTTGTTGTGACACTTCCTAAACATTTTAGATAAATGAATAAATATACGGCCTGCATATTTCTTGTAAAGCAGAGCTGCCAGATCAAATCCAATATAAGCCATGGATTAGCCTGCAAGCAAAACCTTGTAAGCAGGTGGAGCATTTCCAAAGTTAGAACCCAGTTATGTTTTGTAGCAGATTCATCTTCTTTAAAATAGCAGGCTTAGGTGCAGGTCCTGGCTATGGACTATGTTAAGCGTTTATGTGACAGGGTGCTGATGAAGTGGTTCTGCAACAAGATGTTGTGGTTTTCACAAATCAAACTTTAAGCATTTCGGCTGCACTTGTATAGTAAATCTATAGCTTTACTAAATAAAAAAGAAGTTAAGCATGGACAATTAAAGGTTAGTATGTTATTAATGCAGTTATTACATGAAGACATTCAGTGCCATCTATCTTACAGGGCTTTTCTTTTGGGCACCATATACTAGTGGAGCATGAAGGCATAGCCCTGTTTCTGTCAGTCCCTGTCAAATTTATTTTACCAGGATTGTGCGCATACATGTCAAAATTTAGTTTTTCTACACTCATCTCTTGTAGCATGTTAACACCATGTCATGCTAAATGGGATGGTATCTCATCAAAGTTTCAGTGCTGTTTGGAGGTTTGTAATGGAGAGGTATTGAGATAGGATCTCAACAGCATGTTGGTGAAGAAGGCCCGCTGGCTTGCCAGCTCATACTCACAGATGGACGGTGTGTCAAGGGAATCTCACAAACGCTGATCAGAGGCTCCCCTCCCGTCCCGCAGTGGGAGGAAATGGGACTGAACGAGAGGAGGAAGAGTGAGGAAAGGAGTTAATCACCGCACTAATGCTGCACTTCATCATCGTTTCCTGAGCCCGCCTGCTCGTGCTCATTCCCGGGACTTGGCTGTCTACACAGCGCCCCCTGCTTTTGCCTTTTTAGCTACGGCAATGTTGAGTGCCATAATTTGCTTATCCCTCAGTTGCACTGATGGGAACTCAAGTAGCATAGCATGTTAATGGAAAAGACATGCTGAGCACCAAATGAAAGTCCTTGATCCTTGAAGGTGATTCAAGGGACCATCGACAGGAAGAAGATTTGAAGCGATTTAGTCTGCATCAGATTTTTATGCAGAGCAAAGTGCTTTTTGTGCCTTTTCATGCATGCCTGTTTGACACAAGTCCTCTGAGGAAGTCTGCTTATTTTTGCAAAGGCCCACATGTGGTGTGCTGACCCTGTGCTGTGTGCACACACAGCTTGTGTGACAAGTGTTCGTGTTCCAGTATACTTTTTTTGCATATGCTCTTGTCTTAGTGCATGTGTGCTTGAGTGCATGTAGGATGCATGCTGTGCACGGAGATATATCTGAGGCCGCAATGAAGGTGAGTGAATTTAAGCTAGCCCCTCCCTCAGGCTCTTGTTCCAGAGACAGTTACAAACAGGATCTTAGGAAGTGCTGTGCCGTGCTGCCATGCATGGCCAACCGTCAGCTTCCCCTCAAAGAAAAAAATAAAAAATAAAAATATAGAGACCAAGTGCTACGTGAATAACTCAGCCTTGCTTCCACACCTGCTCCACAACCCTGGCAGGTGCTCCCTCAGGCCATATCAACTACCACAGCCTTTTAAAACCCATTTTAGTCTGCTAGATTAAATATTGCATGGTACAGTAAGTTGCGTAAGTTGCTATTCATTAGTGTACAAACCCTGTCTTTGTTTCAGTCAAATACACCTGCTTATACATACGGTACATGTGGAGATCTATGCACAGAAGGCACTGATACAGAATTAGTTTTCCTGCACTGAAAAAGGCTTCCTCATTGTTTTGCATTTTTCATGCACATGAAAACATCTGCCTGATGGCCCTGATGCTAAGCCAGGCCACTGAGTATTTGGAAAATGTTACAGTTACAAACTGTTTTTTCACGATCAAGTACCCTAGAGGCAGCTGAACATAAAACAAACGGAGTCTAGTCTTAAGATGAGGCCATAGGAGTTAGCATGGGTGTACTGTGGTGTGATGTTGTGTTTATGACACTGAGTGATGGTGTGACAGCCACATGACAGCACTGAGCTGTGATCACAGCTCTGTTAAGGAAACATACCGATGGCACAGCTTGGCTTGATGCCTGTCACTTTGTCTACATGCCTGCCTTTCTGGTCATACTGTAGGTACACACACTCAGACACACCTGGATCAGTGCTTAATGGCTTCCTGTCTTTCATACACACGCTGACACACAAAGACACACATGCACAGTCAACAAATTGGTGGTGGGAATGCCACGGTGCAGTGATTTCAGCTTTGGTTCCACATCACCTCCTACTAATGGTGGTAATTAATTGATGAATGAGGTCAAATCGGTGATATCCAGGCAAGTCTCAATTTGGTTACAACCCCATCTCATCCCTGCGCTCACCTCTCTGCCACCCCCCAAGTTGTTTTCTTAATGCGCAGTGCACCACATTCCCTCTGTGCTCATCTGCATAAGACCTTGGGATGAATGTTAACGATGTTTAATTAGACAAGACGTGGGATGGATGAGTGGATGGAGGCAGTGAGGCCAGGGTGGTGCTGCCCCCCGCTGGGGGGGAGAGAACGCATAAAACACACGCCTAGAAACATGCAAGCATTCAAACGCACACTTGATGAACAATAAATGACCATTAAAAGGCCAAAAGATACAGCCGAGCATGCCCTTACATGTGACTGGTGCTATCTGGCTCGGCGCACTGAGTTCCCCTTTTCATATTTCACCAACATCAAGGACGTGGTGCTCTCATTGTTAATGCTGTATAAATGAAGCGTTTGTAAATGCAATATATTTGTAGGTTATTATGTAGTGCAGTGTGACTGCCCTTGATAGTAAATCTAATTAGCCAAACTTTTATTTCTCACAGGCTTTCTATCTGGAGTCAACTACTTCTTGTAAAATTAATTGGCCCAAACTGAAAGCATTTAACATTTATTGAAATTAAATTCAGTTTTCATGGCTCAGACTCCTGACTGTATTGTCTGAGAACTCTCCTTCTACCTTGATACTGGTTGAATGGATCGGGTGCAGTGAAATCAGATAAAATTAAAACTTCTAAACTTTACCCTTTTGGACTAATTAATCTCAAGCTTGTTAAAATTTTTGGGCCACAACAGCTTGACTGAACATTGTGGCTGGGATCAATGCTAGGTGAGCGCATTGGGATCCATGCCCGAGGCCAGCATGTTGATACCTCATGCTTATCGCAGACACTGAGACAACTTTCTTGTCCCAGCTCGCTCTGTATAAACATTTCCACTACACTGATCTGTGAACAAGCATCAGGCAGCAGCTTACTGCGTAGTAATCCAGTAAATGATCGGCGAGTCGTTTCCACTGCGCAGCCCATCGCAGAGATACGAGGATGCAGATGTTCCTTGCTAGCTGTTCCCAGATGAGGTGTCATTATCCAGGCTTGGTCTCAGACCTGCTGTTTTCTTCCCATCTCCTCAACTGGGTGACTGACTGCGGCCCGAATGCGAAGACACACTCATACATGCACTTTGTGTCTATTGCTCGCTGCCGTCTCCTTCAGGCTTGTGCTTATCTTGTGGTCACGGCCAGACAGAGACACCTGCGAATGCTGCGGATTAGCAGGCTGCTTGGGGTGAGGCATTTAATGCAGTGCCCCAAGGATCTTGGGCTGAAGGCAGGCTGACTTAAGCAGCTGTAGCTAGCTCGACAGCGGTATCTCAGTGCCTAGATCGAGATCAATGACTTCTCAAAGCTGCCACATAAAACATTCAATGAAATAGTCATTTAAGAGACATGGTTAAACATGCTTTGATTACCACAGAGAAAAGGGGGGGGCGTGTTTGTTTTCTTAAAAGTCTTGCTTAACCAGCAACTAGGATGCTTGTTCTCCTTTGTGTGGGAGATGCAATGTTAAATCTCCACTCTTAATTAATTTGGAGAGCGCATGGAGGGAACGTTTGTCACCCCTGCTCTTGCCTGTTAGTGCTATTTGTCTCTGGGTGACCTTTGATTTCACACTGCATTGGTTTTCTCCTGTTATGGACAAGAGGCGGTTTTTGCTGACAACAGAGGAAACCTTATCTTTTAAATAAGTAATTCCTCAACTGCTCAGTGAGTTCACAGCAGCAAAATATTGGGATTGCTGAAAAGGCAAGCACAGAGGCTCACTGGGGAAAAGATCTCCTCTCTCTGTATGCTACAGCACCTTCGTCTAACTCTCATTAAAAATTCCACAACACAGTGTTTGAACAAGGCTTGCTACGCAAATGGCATATAGGTCTCTGTGTAAGCGTATATGAGCGGCGCTGGCTTTGGGCTCTGTTTGTGTGACTTACGGAGCACAGAGGGGGCTGCTTTACTCTTGTACTGGAGGGGTTAGGTTAATGACACAATAGCCCCAGCCTGGGCTTCTTGGCACTAACTGGTGCTCAGAGTGTTTGGTTTTTGGGAAGGAGACATTGATTGGGGTGATGACTGAAGTGACTGAGATGTGGGGTGGCTGGGGGAATTGCAAGGGGATGGACGTGTTGGCACTTAGCTCTGTGGGTTCTGGCTGGGTGCTGGAGCAGCCTCCACTAACATTGATGCATGGCCATGAATTATATTATGCCTTGGCAGCTGCTTACTCCCAGATTCATCTCAGCAGCCGCCGGTTTATTTGTTTATTTTCTGTCACAATTTGTGGAAAGAGCGCCCATTGAAAAGTACAAAAATAATAATAATATTATAATAAAGCTGCTTAGAAGGATTATTAAAGCATGTAAAAGCTTTGTGACAATCAGAAAAAGGAGCAGCAGCGATGTTCTGATGGAGTGTTCAGTTTCTGACTGAATGTGAGCGAGTGAAGAGAAATTTAAAAAAAAGATGGTGCAGAAATGTCCGTGACAGTTTTCTCCGAACGCCTTGCTTGTCTGGAAATCTTCCCGGATAACACCTCATTCAATGGCTGCCTGCGAGCTGTAGCAGTTCAGGTTGTGTGAGATAAAAGTGACGCCGAAGGCCTTTTGTTCAACTCTGACACGGCTGTTCGGACACCTTTGTTCTGAGAGGAGAGACCCATTCACGGCGTGCCTGGGGAACAAATTGAATCTGGTTGACAATTAATAGCCATGTGGCATGTTTAATTAAGAGCATGCAGCCAGCGAACGACATGAGTGAGATAAACACAGAAGAGTTGCAGAGAGCCAGACTGGGCACACAAAGGGAGCAGGACATCGGAGCGGCTGGCTGATCGATTCCCAACCGTCTGAGGAGATCACCCTTCACAAAGAGTAGAATCTCTGGACGAGCTCAACTTTTAGAGGGTAGAGATGTGAGATTGATAATGCACACAAGGCAGGAGGCTGTATAAAGATAAAGGCAGAAAAGTTAAGGAAAGTTTGCACCAGAAAAGAGCAAATTTCCATAAAGCATCACAAGTCAGACACACTTCAGCATTTGGTAGACTCATTTAGGTAAAAATGCCCTTGAACATGATAATTTTCTTGTTTCCAGTGATCATCGACTGTATCTCATGTGGATGGTTTGTGTTACATAGATGTCTGGTGTTAGGAGACAAAACATGCATGCTGGCGGGCCGGTTTCGGCCTCAGGCGTGCGTGACCTTCACAGTCCCGCATTCCCGGTATTGTAATGTGAACACAAAGCGGCAGAGAGCCAAGAGAGAGAGGCAGAGCCCTTGACAGCTTGTCTGATAGGCCAAACAAAACCAGCCGTGGCCCGGCGAAGCTTCGGACAGATAGCTACACACATGCACGCATGCACGCACATGCACTCACACCCACTTCAATTAAAGAGAGCCCTCCTCCAGAACTAACAATCACATCAGTCAGTGAGATGGCAGCAGCTGAGAGGAGATAAAATGAGAGCAGTTCATGAGAGGATTTGACTGAGACCCTGCTGTTTGCGTGGCGGCGTTCATATGCCAGCACGTGCCTTTCATCGAGACGTGCGTGTGCTGTCAGGCAGATGCAGAGATGACAGCAAAAGAAGAGGCATGCAACTTGTTCATTTTAGAATTAAGAGGGTGTGTGGTGTGTGTGTTTGGCTGCTGGACGAGCTGTGTGCAGAAAGTAGCAACGGAGGATAAAGGCATGAGTCTGACAGACAAAGGGTGATCCTTTCATGCTGACGAGTTGTTGGGGGAAATAAAAGAGTTTCTGTCAGTTAATTGGCCTGAGTTGGAGTTCCGGTCATCTCTCTGGTGAAATTTCAGATTCGTCTTCATGTCTTTTCTCTCCCCCTCAGAAGAGCAGTGTGTGTCACTCTCTGTGGACACCTCGGCTCAATATTTCATTCTGTTTCTCTTCACAGCATATACTGTAGTCGATTAAACAGCTAACATTTTGCCCTTTTGCACACAGTGCACCTCTGCAGTGTGTTTCATTGCCTCTTTCTGCCCTTCCTTTTCTCCTTTGCCTCCTTCATGTCCTCTCTTTCTGCCTTTAACAGAGTAATTTATGTTGTGCGTAGACTTTGTTCTCCTTTGAGAATTTCTGCATTTTTTCGTTTTTAAGTGCCGTTTCATTATATAGCTGCAATCCGACCAGCCTGAGCCGTGCGGTTTTCATCACCCCACACATTCTCTGCACAGCTTGCAACATGCTACACACATTCAACCATGTGGCGAAGAAAGTACACCCTCTTTCTGTTTGTTGGTTTCAGTTCAACTTGAATTATCTGGTTCTCCTTAAAATTAAGTAAATAGAGCTTCAGATTAACCACAAAAATGATAATTTTACTTTTTTATGAATGCACAAACTCACAGTTTAACACCTTTCAGTATTTCGGCCCACAGTATTTTTTACACTGTTGCTCCGGTTCATTGAATTTTGTTTACATTTGTTTTTAGCTCACCCCTCTTGAAATCCTGCCACAGCATCTCAGTTAGGCCTCGGTCTGGACTCAAACTTGGTTTTAATCCTTTTGTTTTTCAGCCTTTCTGCTGTAGACTTGCTGCTGTGCTTGGGATCATTGCCTTTTCACATAACCCAATTAAAGCCAAGCTCTAGCTGTCAAACAGTCTTTTTCACATCTGACTCAAGGATACTTTTGTAGAGAAAGGAATTAATTGTCAACTCAATGACTGGAAGGTGTCCAGATCCTATGGGTGCAAAACAAGCGAAACTCATCACGCCTGCACCAGTGTATTTGACGGATGCTGTGAGGTCTTTGTGTTGCTATGCTGTCTTTGGTTTTCATCAAACGTGACACTGTGTGTTACAGCTAAACATCTCCATCATGGTCTCATCTTTTGTTATGGTCAAATGAAACTTTACAAACCCAAACAAAGCCATCTTCTTCTATCTGGACTGTCATGAACTTCAGCCTGAACTTGCTGGGACCTACATCCTGGGAAGACTGGCAGCTGCCTTGTATGTGTTCAGTTTGTGAGTGATCTCTGCTGCTGTACAATGGAACACGTCTGATTGTTTGGAAATGGCTTTTTAACCCTTCCTAGATTAGTAGGCAGCAAGTTACCTCCCTAAGATTACTGATTACTGATTACTGGCATTGGTTAACATGCAGCGGAACAGGAACGTGCCAAAACCTAGAATTTTCTGGAGGCACACCAGGCAGTTTTTCACCTTGTAAACAACAAAGATTACGTTTTTTTTTGTTTTACATACCTTGTCCCTGCATTTGGGCTCAATTGATACCATGTAATATATAAAAGATGTGTTGTTGCATAATTAAAGCTATATTTACTGAATTTAAAGATCTGGTTAGGACCAAATAATTTTTTTATGATACCTTGTATTGTAAAACTTACAAACTTTCAAATCATGCACTTTCTTTTTCATGTCTGAAGCATGTGACTCTATGGTCAGAGGTATCTGCAGTTCTAAAGGAAGACCTGTACCTGGCTTTGAGGTGGTTTCTTGAATTGAAAGTCAAAATTGGTTTTATGCAACAGTGCCTTAGCCATTCTTCCGCAGTGAATAGTGGAATTCAGAGGATATTGCCAGCATTAATTGATTTTGAAGCCTGAAATAAATAGGCTTTTATAATCACACAAGACAGAAGTAGGCTCATTTCTTGTTGTTTTTGAGGAAAATGTGAGAATCTCTGCAGCTGTTTCTGTCCCTCTTTGGATCGACCCTGTTCTAGCTCTAAAATGAGAGATGAAATCAGTTGATTGGCATTTGAATGCTTATCTTTTAGATTCTCTCTTCATTCATGTATAATCCCAGTGCTCTCTTTACTCCTTGGGATATTTTTGTTTATTTTAAGCATGTAGTGCTTAAAATGTCTCCACAGGAAGAAATCCCTCAGTTACATTTAGATGACATGTAATGCTTCTGCATGGATTCCCACTGGAACATCATTCAAACACAAAGTATAAGAAAGCAACAAATGAAAGATTTATGTCTGCCCTCCTACAAACTGTGAAATTGCATTAGGAATCAGGCAGACCTGCCGGCTGTTGGCTGTACAATCGGACATGACACTTCCAATATCTGCTGTCCTGCAAAATAAGAACATCTGTCAAATAAAAAGACATAAAGCGAAGAATTGGATAGAGAAGAGACAGAATGAGAACACCCCCCCCCCCC
>JAVQJG010166777.1:0-13930 GCA_036024015.1 Craterocephalus amniculus
TCTGTTTACAACATTCTTCTTCGTCTGTCGCCTAGTTTCTCGCTCTGGAGCTCCCCCTACAGCTTTGGGATGCGCACTGCATGGTAAACATACCCAGACTTGCATTGATCCGCTTTAAAATGTCTACTCCTGACTCAGGAGTGTTGGGCTAATTATAGACCTGTGTCCAACCTTCCCTCAACTGTGTGCACTTTAAACCATAAAAGGTCTGTTTGAAGAGTTCCAGTCAGGGCTTGGAGCTCATCATAGCACAGAGACAACACTGATGAAAGTTACCACCAATGGTCTTCTTATGGCCTCAGATAAAGGAATCTGGTCTTGACTTACCTCATTATATCTCTGTGCTGCATTTGACACCATTAATCACAACATTGTGTTACACAGTCTTCAACAAGTTGTTGTAAATGGAGGTACTGCATTATGCTGGTTAAAGTCATATTTATCTGAGAGATTTCAGTTTGTTAATGTGATTTATGAGTCTTCCATATAGTCATAGAGTTCATCAGGGTTCTGTACTCGGATCAATACTTTTTTATTCTGTACATGCTTTCTCTAGGTAATATACTCAGACAGCATGGCAAACATTTCCTATGAGTATGATACTCAGATTTACATATCCCTGAAACCTGATGAAAAAAATCAGTTTGCCAGATAATACAATGATCTCTTATAAACATAAACACCTGGAGGACTCTAAATATTCCCTTTCAAATTTAGGTTGTTGTCTTTGAACCTGAAAAACATCAAACAAGATTTTGTATGTTATTAATCTTGATGGCATTAACTTGGCTTCAGTAATTCACCGAGGAACCTTGGAGCTAGTTTTGATCTATCCTTTGGCTCATACATATAAAACAGGTTTCTCTGACCGCCCTGAAAGTGTACATTTAAATGTGATTTTTCAGTCTCTTGAGGGTTAGCTAAAGGGAGATCCCTGTACTGAAGCCAGGGTGCATGACCATCAGAGGCATAGTGACAGGACTCCATCTGTCACATCTCTCCCTCTCTTTCCACAAGCATGTCCTTATGCTCCGTGAAGGCTTCTACCCATTTGGAATCCATGGACTCACCACTAGTGCTACATTCTGCCAAGAACGGCAGAATGTGGCAGGGACAAAGGAGTGCCGGGGCAATGTTTGAACCCCAGCCTCCTGAGTGAGAGCTAGCCAAAGGGATATCCCTGTGGCCAAGTCGCAAGGTTGCATGTCAAACCCTGCTGGGGGCACAGTGACAGGACTTCGACTGTCACATCTGTGATTGTCGTATTTACTGCCGCTTGGCCAGGATTCCATCGAAAAAGAAATTATAATTCTTAGTGGGATTTTCCAGGTTAAATGCAATAAAAAATGAAAGAACTGCATTTAAAAAAAATACCAGGATACAAGAAATGATCTGCTCTGTACAATGAGGTAAATATATGTGTTTTTTTCTTTTTATTCTGATGGTTGTAGCCATTTTTATTTATGGATTTAATGTTAGGTGGCATTTTTAATGCAAAAGCAGCTTTTCAAAATTTGATCTTCTTCTCTTAGTTTTGTGGTGTGATTTTTGTGATAGGCTACTGGTGCTGCTGGTTTGGGGTTACTTCTAGAACACACTGAACATTAAACTGTGCATCACTGTGGATATATTTGTCCTTTTAGGCAAACATACTTTGTATCCCGTTATTTTGGCACATTGCCATTTTTCTGTACCAATGTCTATGGCTTCACAACTTGTAGATGGTTGTGGTTAGACCTGGCTGTCATGGAGCTGATTTTAGTTTTGAATGGTAAAAACGAAACTTAAAAATAAACCCCAATCATCACAGAACGCACACCAACATTATGAAACAGTTATTAGATTTTGTTTTTAAATGGGGGGCAGTTGTGCTGCTTAGGGCATCCGTATTGCTAGCAACGGCCCTGAATTGAGGCGCAGCAGCAGCTGTTCTGCTCAACCAACAATCCCTCCATCTCTCTGTTCCTCTGGCGCCGTCCTTAGGCCGCATCACGTTTGTCATCGCGAGTGTCTACAAATAGCATCGTTGTCGCTTCATACGGGATCTATGCGGTGAGCATTGATCACTGCCCCCCTGGGTCTCTGCTTTGCTTTTACAGAGTTCTGCAGACTGTGTGTGAGTTGACCATGTAGTCAGTAGATATATTGGAGACGAAGCATCTCAGCACACTGAACGATCTTCCTGCGTGAGCTTCCCCGCTCTCGCGCGCTCCCCCTCCCTCATATAGCAGATCTTGTTTCTCCTGACTTGCGAGTTGCGACCCCAGATAAGCAGCATAACTGGGAGGAGCTCTCTTCTCGCGGGGCTCCTCCTTCGTTTTCTTTCTCGCTCCCCCCCATCCACACACACACAAATACACACACACACATACACACACACACTGGTCTCCACCTCCTCCTTCTTGCAGGCTGCTGTATCGAAAGAGGGAGATGAAAAAGACGTCTAAGAGAGGATAGCTGGGATTCTTATTATTGGGTGAACCTAAAAGGCGTTGCGGAGAGTGCAGAGCGACGCACGGAATCGGGGGAGACGCATCGCGGAAGGAGATAGAAACGACGGAGGGGGGAGGCGACTGTGGGTCGTAAACACGATAGAAAACGGCGAATAGGACGGCAGACAGCGGCGATCACCCCCCGCTGTTACCCCCGTGTCTCTTCCCATCTCCATCCTTTTGCCACCCCTGTGCGCATCAGAGCCGGTTATTCCTCTTGTTTTGTTTTTGTTTGTTGGTTTTTTTTGTTTTAGCAGTGAGAATTCACCGTCTCAGTTCGGTCTTTTGCGGCATAAACATCAGAGAGGCAAGAGAAGAGGCTGAGCCGACAGGAACCTCCGCCCCCCCCCATCACACTCACACACACCGTACGTCCTGTTTGGGACGTTTTTAAGCGGCGTGTCCGACCCACTGGATAAAACCGGAGAGGAGGAAAAGCCAAAGCAAGATGTCTGCAGAGTAAGCGGGACTGGAGCAGAGACATCGGCCCTGATTATCAGCTACTCTCCAGCAGCATCATCAGCGCGATGGCTCAGCGGCTGCTGCCACAGCGCCAAAAGGCTTGACTCACATCAGCAGGGCTCTCATACACCATGAACCTCTGAGAGACAATCGACACGAGCACAGATGGGTAAGAGGAGATGCTCTGCTTTTTCGGTTTGTTTTATGATTCCGGGGAATGGAGGCTGGGCGGGGGTGTGGAGGGGGAGCGACGTGAGGACTCCTACTAACAATGTTAAGCTGCAGTGTAAGGGGTGTATGTGCATAGGGGTGATGTTGATGAAGTTGTGCCTCTCATTCTGAGGAAGATGGGTGTGTGTGTGTGTGTGGGGGGGGTACCTAAGCATTCAGATTCTACTACAGTTTGGGTTGATTCCTGCTTCCTAGCTCATCCCGTCTCATAATCCATTCCTCTCTTGTTTTTGTCCTTGATATGTGAGACTTGATTTTTATGGTCTGTGTCAAGAACTGTGGGATGATAGATTAGGGACGGGACGCTAGAAGTAGAGACTGTGAAGCCAAGGGGTCAGAAGGCCGAAAATGTCAAAGTAGGAGTTGCATTCACAGAGATGAAGAAAGGGTGGTCTTATAACGGCCAAAGTGGCTCTAGAGGTTTGGTGGAACGATGTAACTCTAGCACTGGCAAGATTTTGGATGTGATTCCCGTTCTGTTTGCCCATCCATGTTATTGAAACTTATTTGGCGTGCGCACAAATGTCACTGAGCTCTCCAGGCCAACTTTAAATTCTCGCACTGTCACACATCTCATTTTCCACCAAAAATACCTGAACTGATGATAGTGCTCAGTCTTGTCACTGCCTCATCAGAGGAAAGCCTTACCACACATCACCTCAGCATGTCTGAATCAGCCGGCCCCCGACAGTTATCTTCTATATGCAGTGGCTGCCAGCCAAGCTGACAGAAACCATTTTCATCTTGCAGATAGTCAAGAACCTGCCACCACTCCATGCTGAAGCAATTTCTAATTTCCCATGAGAGCTGGGTCCAGCTGCCCAGCCAGTACTTGGGGAGGGGGGGGGGGTCAGGTATTGATCTGTTACTACAGAGGGGTGCATAGAAATGGGAGGCAGGATAAGTTGATCCCCAATAGATTGTTAATTGCAAGAGTGGTGAGAGGAATGCGGGTATCCTTCAGTCGGTCAGACAATGGATCTCACTTTCAACAATGGAGAAATGTACTTGAGTGGTCCCCGCTGTTGATTGCTTCCTCTCTCCTTTGACATGTGTCTCTTAAGCTTTGTTTTATTTTTGTGCGTGATCTGCAGCACTGAGAGCAGAGCTATAACAAACTGCATGAATACAGGAAGTGCTTTATTGTGGTGCTACAACACCAACTGAAATACAGAGGTGTTACCGTTATCACCACTACGATTTTTATCTATGGCTTTAAATAGTTGGCGATGCCCGATCAAACATCCCAAAGCCCCTGTTTCAAACAAACGCATCAACAAAGGCCACATCTCATGGGGATGCTGGCCTTTTCACTTCACAGGGATGCTGATGCTGAGAGACAGGATCGTAGATCGCTATGTGTTTGCAGGAAAACGGGGGAGATACAAAGAAAACATTGAACGTTTTTTTTTTTTGTTTAATTATTAAATTGCTCAGAACAGAGGCAATTCAGTGTGGTCTGAGTGAGAAAATAAATTAGTGAATGAAAAAAATTGAAAGATGCAGACAAAATTGGGAAGAAATAGACTGAGTGGACTCGAGGGATGTCACTCAGCCGTCTGCCTGAAACAATGTGTGGACTGGCGGTCCACCTGAGCCCCACAGCTGAAGCTTATGACCTTTGTCAGTTTTAATGAGAAGAACACGTGTGAGACCCCTCCTCCCCCTCACCAGTTTCACTTTCACTTTGATTTACTGGCATGGAATGTAAATACCATCAGCCAGTCCCCTGTGAATTAAGGAAGTGCGATCAAGAGATGTTTTTTTGTTGTGTTTTTCTATTTTTATTATGTTTTACAGAAAAGCATTTACAATAGTTTTTGTTTTCAGTCAGGGTCTCCAATGTTCTACAGTCTACACCAAGAAAATTAATAATACATTTTATTTGGTAGTGCCTTTCAGGACACCCAAGGACACTTTACAGAACAAACAAGAAAAACAAAAATCAGACCAAAAAGTCCAGTTTGCGCCTCATAAAGTAACATACAGCAATTTGTACAATTTTTTGCATTAACCTCTTTTGAGATACAGTCTCAGCTTACTTTTTACAAGACAAACACACAAGTGAAGGCCCCACCGATGTTAAAGGATAACTTTTCAGGCGGTGAAATGCAGACTGACCGATCATTTCTCCTCTACATGTCTTTCCTCATTCCAGCTGATAACAGAGCTGCTGACCTTGCAGTGTCTCTCTCCTGAAATATGAAAGGAAACTTTGTCTGAAGGGCGAAAGTTTGCCTTCTTATTAAACTAGTTTGTATTTTCTCAACTTTTCAAGCACAGCCAATCGATGAACAGCCTGCACACCAAAAAAATTGTGCAGATAACTGTAAAATTTAATATTAGGACAAGCAGTGGCATAGTTAATGATTGTCTGTCTCACTCCTCTCAGCGTTGCAGCTGTAGTGGTTTCAGTCATGTGCAGCCTTCCTAACTCACTCGGTTCAATCTCGATTCCTTTCCTCCTCTCACACAGATCTTTCATTATATTGTGCACTCTCTTTTTTTTATGCCTGTGACTCAGGTTGCAAAGCCGAAACAAATGGCTTTGCAGGCACACAGAGAGACTGTCAGTTGATATTACCAGAGGTGATATGGGTATGCAGAGGTTATGCTGTTGTCTCGCTTTTTCCTCCCTGAAAAAAAAAGAATTAAACATGAAATTAGTTGAGTCGTTTGGCAGTCAGACTTCATTTTGTTGTTCCACCCCGATCGTTTAAACTCACAAGCTGCAGTCAGATTAAGAATGTTTGTTTGAAACCCTTGAATCTTCAAAGCAAGAGTCTTTTTTATTTTTTTTGAGTTGCATATGGCATTTCGGGAAAAGTGAGAATGTCTGCAGGAAATGAGCACAAACCCGGCTTGTTGTTGTAGGCAGATGGAGACAGACATCTGATATCCTGCAGCGTGTGAACACCAGCGAAGGACGGCAAAGACCAGTGAAGATAGACAAATCTCAACTATCACATCGAGGAACCTACCTGGGAAATGTCTTTGCTTTCTGCTAATGGAACAGAGTGAATGTAAACAAGCCCTCTGTGGAACTATCCCATTCCTGCTGCAGAGTTGGCTGTCTGTGACTGCACAGGAGTCTCTTCTCCATTTCTTCATGCTATAGCATCTTGATGGTAACTGAGATGCGTGTGCTTAATAGGTAATTTGCTCAAAACCTGTTGGCTGCAGTCAGACTCCTGAAGCTGAAAAACTTCGGTCACAAGCAGCAGCTGTAGAAGGATCCAGTACTTCATCCGAACATGTACATATACATGTAGAGCAGACGGAGAATAATGCTGCGCTCGATTAGTCTCGGAGGTAGGAACTCGGAACTGGGAATGAGTTCACATCCAAGTTGAGATCGTTGGGGTTGACCAAGTCGGAAAATTTGCACAATCACTATTATCTTCTTAGTTGGTCGTAATTTCAGAGGCTAAACATGTTAGCAAACAGCCTCTAGTGTTAGCAGAGAGATCACATCCAACACTTTTGTTTAGCGTTTCTAACATGCGTTTATTTTGCAAACTTAATCTCTGCATAGAAGTTACAAAGCACTACGTTTAACTCTAATTTATGTACACGACCACTTAAACATAAATCTGTTTATTTTTGGTGCCAGTCACCATTGATTTGTCAGGCAGCCATCCTTAGTAGGTAAAGTCGGGGTTGGTGGGACTACCCCGACTTTCCGACTTCACGGAGCGTTCGGGTTGTATTTCCAACTCGAAACTCGGAAAATCCCACTTCCGAGGACGAATCGAGCGCACCATAAACTTAAAGTGAATTTGTAGGAAACCCTGACTCCTAGTACCTAATTCTCGACCACCTGTCTGCAGCGAGATGTGCAGGCTGGAAAAGTTGGAGCAAAAGTTGGGTGAAGGTCGAGTGAATCATGTGAGAGGACATGATCCGCTTCTTGCCAGTGGAGCAGTAAGGCATTTATATGCTCTTTTTTTTACCATAGGTGGTCAGTAGGGCAGAGGGATGTTTTCAGTGGTGAGACACAGACGCAGAAACACTGATGCGCACTAAAACAATCACAAGTCGGCTCAGTGGAGAGAGAAAGGAAAGAGAAAGGAACCTTGCGTGTGGAAACATAAAATAATCTGTTTATGATTATTGCCTTTTAAGATTTCTTCTTCCTGTGTGCCTCACCCCGTGTTGTTTTATCACTGACCTGAATCTTACAGTGTAACCTGTGCCTGCACGCCTCATTGGCAGTGTGTGTGTAATCTCTGCAGTGTAGGAGGGTCGTCTCAGGCTCCAAGATGTCCAGACAGCTACATGCTAACCCCAACACCAGGTTCTGTTCAGCTGAGCACGGCCGCCTCTGCTGCCGGGGAAATGAAGCTGTATTTCACCTCTGATCTGGCATCCGACACATGCACCCCGTGGACACACACACACACACACTGCAAGGCTGCTGCCTGACTCAATTCCTGGAGAGAGAGAGACTGAAACACACACATGTATGTCTTTCTTCTCTTTTTCTTTTTTACATCTAACTTAGGCTTCCATTTTAATTTATTTTCTTTTTAATGATGTTCCCCAATTCGTTTCCTTTGCATACACATCACATAAACACAAATCTCTTGTGATAACTTGCCCAGGCACACTGCATATCCTCTGTTGTGTGGAAAAACAGAACTCTGGAGTTTGGATGGAGTGAAAAAGATAGTGGGCTTGAGCCAGTGTGCATTTCTTATGCCTTGGGCTTGAATGTTCACAGCCCTCATTAGTTGGTTAAAGATTATTTCATGGCTCCGCGCATCGACAGCTCAGAGTTTTCCTGTCACTTCCATGCCATCGCCCAGCAAGCTGCGCAGATAAAAAATCCTCCGGTGCCTGAAAGGTAGCACTGTATGTGTTTGACTGAAAGCTCTCATTTTACCCGAGACGTCAGCTGGAATGTCACATTTTTCTGTGCGAGATGTGCCGCTGAGAAATGGGTAGTTGTGCAGAGATAATTGCACAGGTGTCTAAAGCTTTTCCTTGATCAGCATGCTTTAGATATTGTCCGCTCATTCAGTTGTTTGGCTGTAATTATAACTAATCTTTGACGTTGGTAACTCAAGACATCAGTTTCATTGAAAACACAGCAGGCTGGACTAATTTTATGGCCGACGGCACGCTGAATGTCCACAGGGTGGGCACGAGTGGGGCAATGGATGGAGAATGGATTTAAGAGCTATGGTTGTTGAGTTTCTTTTAATCCATTTATTAGAAATATGAAAAACATGATCCAGATACTTCCCCGCCTTCTCGAGAACCAAGTTATTTATTGGATGATCGGCTAAAGTTAATGTGTTCTGACCAATGAAAGGATTCAATTCTTTGGATTATTTTCACATCTATGAAAGCACTTAAATGCATGGTTGCATTCTGGGGTAGCCATTTACGTTGCAGCCTTTCTTAAAGGGAAAGCCTTGCCTATTTCAGCAAGCTGATAATGGTAATGGTAATAATTAGTCATCTCACGATAAGTACGGTAAATTCCAGTCAACGTTATTGTGCTTGACACACTTAGAGCCCAACTCACATGTCTAATGAATAACTAAATGTGGCAGAAGGTGTTTTACATATGGAGTCTTTTCCCAAAAGAGGATCCAGCTTTCTGGAACTGGTTTGTTGTGTCTCACTACAGTTTTTCTCTCCTCTAGTATCATTTTAGGGCTCTCACAATTGTATATGGTGATAGATTCATAGTACAGAAGATTATGGTGAGTTTGTTTTTTTAATTATCATCACTTATTGCTGTGATAAAAACCAGAAATTATCGTGATAAATCTTTTAGTCCATATCGCCCATCCCATGTCCTAATAATTTCATGCATTAGACCGGCCATTGTCTCACTGTGTGTGCTCCTCTCTTTCCTTTTATGGCTGTAACCGCTGTACTGTTTTTAAGTATAAGCTTGCCCGAGTACCATCTACAAGGCAATAAAGATTTTCAGTCAAAGGAAGATAAAGTCTTGTTTAACAAGGACCTCATAAAAAGGAATACATAAGTAAAAAGAAAAAAAAAATCACACGGGTACCTTTTAACCTCACCAGCTCTGCCGTCTGTCATAAAAGTTGTGGTGTTTGTTTTCTCAACTATATTAACCCTTGTTGCTATAGTGCAGATTTATTACAGGCAGACATTGTAGTTTTTATGAAGCAGAAGTACATAAAGGATTGGCAGACCCAGTTATTATCAACTCTGTTCTCTCTCACACACGCACACACACAGATACACATACACAAGCACTCTGTCTCTAAGGCAGGGTCTTGAGGGGGCCGTTGTTGTGATGATTAAGTATGGATTTCTGCTCTGGCAGGTCAAACTGAGTGTGTCTGAGCTTTATATGGATGAAGAGCTCTCCACACACAGCTGTTGTTTGTCAAGGACAGGACCGACCATCCATTGAAACTTTGACTTTCTCGGCCCCTTCCTATCGCCCATCTGTTCTTCCTCTTGTTGCTTTTGATTCTGCTCCTTTTTCCAACCAAGGTAGTTTCTTTTTTGTTTCGTCCCCCCTCCTGCATATACACAAGCATTCACACAGGCTCTGCTACTATGTTGAGCTTTTGTCAGACAGCCAAGCTGAGACCAAAATAGAAGTTGTTTGTCCTTGAAGATTCGTCTCTCCCTTTCTTTCAGCGTCTCACTCCATATCCCACACACCCTTGTATTACCTCAGTAGCTCAAGAAGAAATACTTTTAAAGACTAGCCTTGCAGAGAAAATGCTCCTGACCCATACGTGACCCAGGATATGTGTTTATTGAGGCTACAATGCTGGAATGTACCACTTTAACACAGTTTATTGGGGGTGTCTGGTACGGGTGGATATGAAGCACAGGTTACAGTGGGGTCACAGATGGATGTGGAGATCCATCTTTGTAGTGGACCAGGTGGTTTGTGTTGGGCATTTAAAAGCAAAATGCTAAAAAAGATGCAAGTCTAATTATTTACCCATTATGCATCATGTTGAAAGAAATTTCCAACCTTTTTCAATTCTAATGTTTTGCACATCGGGTTGTGATAAGAAAAGTATGATACAGAAACACCTGGGCCTCACCTTATCTAAAAGTTAGATAAACAAAACCTTACTTTGCAGGAGCAGTGTAAGGTTTTACCACCTGTAGCAGCAGGTAATGCTTTTCTGGATACTGCAAGCAGTTTCTCACAGTGTTGTTGGGGAAAAAATGTCCACAGCAAAAATGTTGCTTCAGCTCATTGAAGTTTGCCGTGGATTGCTTAGGCAGAGTTTTCTTACGTTCGCCCCATGTTGTTTAAACTGAGGTCTAGACTTTAACTGGAACCACTGAAATTTCTTAATTCTTATTATTGTCAGTCATTTATTTCTGTTTTAGAATTTTGCGGGTTTTTGATTGTATGATCCTTTTTCAGCAAAGCTTGCTCTGTTGGTCAGATTGCCTCACATTTAGCAGTGGAAAACTTTGGTACAGGAGCTCATGGACAACACAGTGTGTGCAGGATTTCCAGGTGACTGTGGCTGTAAACAAGCCCAAATCATTAGCTGGCCTGACAGTTTATATATAATCTGTTTTTGACAAACATGGCATTATGGCCAAATGTGTACCTTTTTAATCACATTAAAACTGAACAACAGGTCTGTCCTCATATAACACTGAAACTTACTTTGTGCCCTTATATCCAGTAGAAAACAGGTTTATAAAATTGGTCTCAGGTATTACAGTTTTTCTCTTTTGGTTTGGCTAATTTCTTGAAACAGAAATTACATTCTCAGAACTCAAAACTCATTAAGCAAAACATCATACCCTCACTTGCAAAAGCTCGTCTCTTTCACAAAACTGTGCTCATGCTTCAGAACTAAGTTCCCATGTAAAACATCAGAGCCACCAACATGCAAAGATCTCTCTCAGTTACTTTGTCTCATTTCTTTAAACAGACTGGAAGTGCTCATATCTCTTGACACTTAATCCAGAATAACCTGGATGGTTCAGCACAACACCATGGTGCATTTGCAAAAGTTCCAATGAAAAATCTTTCTCATACAGTTTGTCTCTTTGTCGTTATGTCAGCACTGCAAGTCAAAACATTTAGATGTTTTGTCACAATGCTAGAGGACCATCAAAATATCCCTCATATCCACCTCTAAGTCCTACTTATTCTTTTTTGTGTAGCTAATAATGACATGAAATTGTTTTGATCCATGAGTGGATCCAGTAGTCTCAGGTGCAGCAATGACTGCTCTACAGGAAGCTTCTTCAACATTGTGTACCTATATACAGTCCTCTTCTTTGTGCCTTCAAGACATTACTTATTCCCAACAGGGCTCTAGTGCTGCAGTTTTAAAGCTCAAAGTCACCTCATACACAAAGTTGTCCATTCGGAGACGCCATAGTAAAAGTGGTAACATAAGTAAGGCAGTTTTCCTGTATGTTGACCCATAGCAAGTAAATGGCTGATTCACAGAAAGGAAAATGTGAGGTGGCAACACGACACAAATGTGTATTTTCAGACAGATAGCTTATAACATTTGCACTATTAGTCACCTGAAGCTGACTGTCTGGTCTCTATAAAAGCTTGTTTGCTTCTAGACAGCTAATGTATTGATAGTGTTGACTAGATAGAAGACAACACAAGAAACATTTTGGAGGTCAGCAAATATTACTGAAGGCACGCAACATGGAACATGTTGCATTTAATCTTTATGTCAGTTTAAACCATAATGTAGACTCAAGGATGATTCTGCTACTGAGATAACTTTAAGTATCTAAAGCCAATAAGCAACTATTTAAGCATAATTTGTGGTTTGCTACAAATAGCTAGGTGGTTGTAGATGAGTAAACATATTTTGTTTCCTTTTTACTGGTTTATGCTCACCGGATGAACTTATAACCGTGGCAAAAAATGTGTTTTCAAGCTTTTATTCTAATATTCTTTAATCTAACTCATTTTCTCATGTCAGAAAACCAGTTGCAAATGCTGCTGAAACCACATGAGACAATGTTTTCAAGACATGTTACAGTCCAAACTATAAACGGAGGAGACAGATACATGGAGACATTCCTGGGATATACGAACTACCAACACATTTAGAGTGTTTGGTTTGCAACAAATGTGCTTTTTGTCACTCTGCCTACTGCATTTCCCAAAAATACTCTGAAAATGACAAGCAATAATTGTGTTGTTTTCACAAGCATTAAAGTAAGAATACTTTTTAGAAACTTGCCATATCCAAAGATGTTACAACAGCAAACCTTTTTTTAAAGCAATGGCATATCAATGCTTTTAAGAAAATATCAGAAAAGATTATTCAGAAAGTTTCTTGACATTTTACTAGAATTTTAAGATATGCCTAAAAGATGCCCTGAATTTATAAAAAAAAAAAAAGAGCAAAATGAAAATCCGACACATCCGTGAAGGCCAGTTAAAGCTGCTGACAGCAGACAGAAGAAGAAAAGAAGAAGAAAGTCAGGGTGCAAGATTATGATTCATGCAAAATTGACCATTCAGAATGTTTTGCAAGAATGTCAGTGACGCAGAGTCGCTGCATTGCATTTCTTTCCTACTCTTCAGAGGTGCGTATACGTCAGTGAGGAGGCTGCCGCTGTGAGGGAGGTGAGATGTGAGCGAAGGTGGGAGAGGAGAAGCAACAGTTTATGTGCAGATGGATGGACTGATGGAGAAATAGAGGGTGGGAGTAACAGGAAGAGGAAAGACATATTCACCGGGATTATCCACAGCAGAGAATTCATCTGGGAAAGTGGCCCAGCGCTTACTGAACACAAAAATGCACCCAAACTGCCTCAGGAGGCTTTAAAAACAGGAAAAGCTCCACCTGGCCTGGGTTTGCACAGGAAAGCCCCTCTTCTGGGCCGCTTGCTGCACTGTCGCCCTTCCGGAAAGACTCCATCTTTATATATAATGCTTTAAAATTGTGTGTATATATTTGTGTGTTTGTTTGCGGTCTGCTTATTCACTTTGTTGAATCTCAATGGAATTGCTCCCAATTGATTACATTGTTTATTATTTGCACATCTCTAAATTCCTGCCCAGCCGCTGGAGGAAAGCCATGGTAGCAGCACGATGCTTTGTGTGGCATAGTTGTAGTCACACATCAAGATGTGACATGAAGATAAATACACTGAAATATCACTGTGAATTGAAAGTTGGATCAGAAATCTACTTGTTGGAACCATTTTTCCCACCTGTTGTCCCTGATTTAGAAGTAATCTCTTGCTAAAACCAGAGCTTGTCAATCCCCAGTAGGAAGAGTTTTCTGTGGTTCTGTGGTGGAGTTTCCTGCTTTGATTAGACTCCTATATAAAAGAAGCATTAACTATGAGGGGCCGTATAGGCCATAATACATTCTCACACCCATACATACATATATTTTCTCTCTCATATACATATATTCTTCTCTCACATGCATATATTCTTCTCTCACACAATATATGTGTGTGAGAGAAGAATATATCTTTATCTCACTTACATATATTCTTTCTCTTACATACATATATTCTTTCTCTCATATACATATATTATCTCTCTCACAAACATATATTCTTTCTCTTACATACATACATTCTTTCTCTCACAAACATATATACTTTCTCTCACATAAATATATTTTTATGTAATTAATAAAATAACTTCTGCATGTAAAATAAAGAATACATGTATGTAAGAGAAGAATATATGTGTGTGTGAGGAAAAGTATGTATGTGTGTGTGAGGAAAAGTATGTATGTATGTGAGAGGAAAAGTATAGTGGAAAC